>MU690367.1:37107-75824 GCA_026770625.1 Nicotiana glauca
AAAACGAAGCACAAGAGGCAGCAGAGAAACAACTACAATATCAAATGGAACTCCAATTAATTTGGATGTAAAAGGTTACAGTTGAGGATGATACGATCAAACCAGTGTACCAGCTACCTTTTTCGATGATAAGGGCCACCCTACTCACAATTGCATGTATCCAACTACATCAGACTAAAGAGCAATAATGCACATACGTACAAATATCTCGAAGATCACATACACAACTCATAAAGAGAACCTAGAATCCAAACGTCGTGTATAAAGAAAGGGTCAAATGGTTTAATATTGATCAAGTACTACGAAGTCAGGATACCATGTACATCCTAAACTCCATTGTTTTTTTCTATTTCTCCAGAATCCAACTTTGCTGAATCACTAGTTCATTCCTTGTTAACCACACTTTGCACATCGATCCTTCAATCATCACTAAAATAAACCAACATATTCCTTTTACAAGTGAAGTCAAAACACATAATGAAATTTGATGCAAATCAACTCCCTTCAATTTGACCAAATTGTCACAGGCTCTCTTAAAACATAGGCAACCCCTCCCACAAAATAAGACTCCTAAAATGCTTCCACCTCTCCCCTACAACATTCAGACCTGTGTTCAAAAAAGCGACCGCTTCCTCGCTTTAAGCGAGAAGCGAAGCGGAGCGCCGGGTGTGTCGCTACCTGTACTAAAAGCGACTCAGGTTCAGAAAAGTGGTCGCTTCTACCAAAAAATTCAAGTTTCAACAGGTATGTTCTTCTTCTTTTTCTTTTTCTTTTTCTTTCTAAATGTCCAAAAAGCGCCGAAATGCTGGCGAATTTTTTCCAGAAAATTTCTGCCCCGTTTCTGCCCAAATGCTGCTCTTGACAATCTTGTAGAAGAATAGGATGCTCATTTTATGCTTTAATTGATGCTACTCTTTAGTTTTTTAATTCAAGTATTGAACATTTGCTTACAATTACATGTGTTGTCTATGCCATATTTATTTTAATTTTTTTTTTTTAATTCCGCTTCACTTCAAAAAAGCAGGTGCTTCGCTTCTCGCTTCTCGCTTTTCGTGAAATGGGGGTTGTCGCTTTTCCTCGCTTCAACTTCTCGCAATTGTATAAGGGAAAATAATCTTTTCCTCGCTACAAATGGAGACCCTGGGAAACATTAGAGCAAAGAAGGCAACACAAAATTTTGTTTCAAAGTGAATTTATCACCGACTGGAGAAGAGACAACGAATTGAGCAGGGTTAAATCTAGGAGTGGCATGACTAGGAAAAGCCGTCTCCTACATATCAAAGGCCAAATGTATTAAGCACAGTAACACATCCTAAAATCACTATTCAACAAGATTAAAATAATGCCAAAAATCCTCTCTATTAAAGTGGGAAGAGGTGGGACTTTGAAAGGGAGGATGCACAAAAACATTTATCTACCAATAGATATGCTCAGAAGTCAACGAGGTAATCCATACCTAAGCTTCCCAACATCCCTTCCACAGTCTCAGGATTCGCACTTACTCCAGAACACTGCATTGACTGGCGACCGTACATGTAATATGTTCCTGCTGATAGCCTCTTGGGGTCTAATAACGATATGCATACAGATAACAAGTTAACCAAAACGGATTTTGGCCGCGAGTCCTCCAGAGCATGACGGAACAACCTCCCAATGAAACTGTGAAACATCATATAATAAAATATCTATTTGTTAGATCCGTGAAAATACAGCAATATCACTGGCTTCAATCAGAAACCAGACTTAATATAAAGGTCTAGAATACTAAAACACCTTGGGCTGGAGATTTTGGCAGCTATTCCAGGGGGAGCGTATCGAGTAATGGCACACAGCGTTTCTGCTGCATTAGCATGCACTTCCGGGCAATCCTGCAATTTCAGAGCATCACATTACCATAATAACCTACACCAGCAATTACAAGCTTTGTAGTGTACCAAGTCACTGACTAATAGATGAATGCTAGACAATCATTATTTGATCTGCCCATCTAACAGTTTCCAACGAGCACATTATGTTGAACATAACACATCGATGAATTATAAACTTTACCAGTATCCCAACTCCCACCCCCAACCCCTTGGTCCCATTGCAAATATCAGCAGGAATTCACCAATTATCTTAGTTCCACAAGCCAGGTTTGATATCAGAACATAGAAATCGTGTAATGACATGGCAAAATGGAAGTGTTATTAAATTAATCCAGGAAAGTGACATACTGATGAACTAAACTTATCCACGATCATCTCCAGCACATCTGTATCTTCCAACCACTGCATGGAATCCGCAAAGTTGCTATACAAATGTTCATCAGTGCCAATTAGGCGAATTAATACCTAAAAACAAAAAGCATTAGGACTTCCATATTTAAGTCAAGCTGAACAACCAAAACATGCCTTTAACTATTTCAAAAACTATAAACCTCCATGATGGATGTAATTCCAATGAGATCAACCAACTTCTTGATAATATCTTGATGAGCCTACAAGAGAATATACCATTATCATTAGCATGGTGCTTGAATTTCTAATGAAAGCATTAAGAGGCAGTAGAAATCAACTTCTCGCAATTGTATAAGGGAAAATAATCTTTTCTAAAAATCACCAGACTATTGACATTAAATACAGAGACAAATTATTGGTAGGCCAAACCAGTTAGTCATGTTATCCGATTTTTTTCTTTCAACAAATTATTCATCTTTCTCTACACCGGAAACTGGCATCTTAAACTAAAGAAGACACAGACAAAATAAGTCACAGCAGGTGAACACCCTCCGCCATCTTAAAGAACATTATATATTGGATTGGAGAAAAAATGGGAGCTAGGTTTCATAGATACATCCATAGCCCATCTTTAGCACAACTGATATAACATCCAATAATTTCCTCTGTGTGTGTATGTATTCTGTACTGCAAATCAAAGATTATCACCTCCATGTCCATCAATTATGAGTAGCTAATAAGTAGTAGACTTACATGCACATACTTCATAAATGGTGTAGTCTTCCGCAGCAACAGACATATGACAACCTACAATAAGAAACTTGGGCATCAATCCAGTGCAGAAACTGATAATCTGATAATAACAGCTCACAGAATGAAGAAACCTTAAAAATATGAAAACATTTCCAAAATAACTTACATGCAGCATTGTTTTCATCAAAATTCCAACGGACTCTTACAATGACTAACCTAACATGCAACTAGCAAAATGATAGCAACTAAACAGAATAAACTTGAAAAATAATACTCCCTCCATCCCATTTTGTTTGATGTAGTTCGAATTTCGAGAGTCAAACTTCTCAATTTTGACCGGGAATTTGGACATAGGATCTTTAAGCTTTTTGACATAAAATTCACACATATAGAAACTACATACAAAGTACTATAAGTCACAACAATTAACAGTTAAAATATTTAAAAGGCACATGAAAAAATCATGGTCAAAGAAAAACTTGTTTGACTATCGAAATCCAAACTGCATCAAATAATTGGGACGGAGGGAGTAGTTTTTAAGAAAAAGTTGTTTTAGAGAATTGATGGAATTTTCAAACATTTGATGTTTCAAAGATTAAAATATGGCATGCCAACAGAAAAGTTGTCAACTGGCAAACATATAAACCACTTGCCTTCCAGTTAAATATATTTAGACTTTAGATAAGTAAACAAAGGAATATATAGCTAAGTGAAGCATGACGTAGCATGGTCAGCTAAGAAATTCACACTAACGTAACTAGTGGACAATGATGAAATACCTTGCTGAAGTAACCAGCCAACAGAGTACTATGTGCATGCTCAGGTTCCAAGAATGAGAATAGCAGGTTCATTAGCTGACATCCAACATGAGAAAGCCAATACAAATAAACAATATTCAAGGACCTATGCATAGAACAAAAGCATAAAGATACATGACAAAAGTAAGAGTCCACACCTCGTCGTCCTCAACCAAAGTTTTGAGAATTATGTCCACCTCGCATGTAAAAATTTCACAAGCAATAAAAGGAAACCTATGGCAAAAGTCGAACAACAAATCTTTTAATGCACGCACTTTGGGTTAATGAAGAAAGAGAACTCATATTCTCATCAAAAGAAACATCCAGCTCCTACAACAAATGAAATGCAAATACTTTTCCAGCCACAGACAGACTCACTTAAAAGTTCGTCTCTTTTCAGCATCTTCTGGAGCCTCTTCCACTATGTACCTGACAAGTTGTTCAACTTGAGCTCTCTCGCGCAGACTGCCAGAAAGAAAAGCATAAGAAATCAGCTTCTTCCATGGAATGACTTTTAGATCGTGCAACAACACAAAATATTGTGCAGACTGCAGACCGTGTTTGGAAAAGCGCGCGCTTCGTCGCTTGAAGCGCGAAGCGACAGAGCATCGCTTTTCTGTGCTTAAGGCGACGCGAACAGTTGACGAGGCGAGCGAAGCGACGAATCGATCGCTTTTGTTCAAAAATTGCAACTGGGCCTTTTTTTAAAAAAAAAAAAGATTGGGTCTGTTTTTAATTTATACAAAACAAACCCCTAACCTCGCTTCTGTAATTGCTTGACAAAACAGAGACCCCTTCTCTCTTCTTCATCGACAAAAGTAGGGTTTCCAGGTAAGTTTCTTCTTCTCCTTTCTTCTTCTCATTTTTTTCTTTCTTCTTTCTTTCTTCTTCTTGTTCCCGTCCAGATTCTGCTCTTTTTTTCTTTCTTTTTCCTTCTTTCTTCCTTCTTCTTCTTCTCTTCTCTTTTTCACTTTTTCTCCTCCAGCGTCTGCACAGCTCGGGCAGGCGTTGGTTTTCTTTTTTCCCTCCCTTTAATTTTTCTTAATTTTAATATGTATTTTAATTTATAAAATTACTTATTATATATATGTGTTATATCTTTCATTTTATAACATATATATAATGTGTATTTCAGTTTATAAAATTAATTATTATATATATATATATAGCATATATATATATATATATATATATATATCTTATATTTTAGTTTATTTGATTTTTTTTTAATGTGTATTTCAATTTATAAATTAATTATTATATATATTATATGTATTTTCATAATTGCGCTTCACTTCACTTCAATGAAGCGTGAGCTTCGCTTGGCGATTCGCTTTTGAAGTGAGGCGAGCCCCTGTCGCTTTTTTGCGCTTCGCGCTCTCAAAAACACTGACAGCAGAGATGGCATCAACCCACCCCCACCAAAAAAAATTGAATCTATGCAGCACAATTTATTCAATCCACACCTAATTTTTCGTAGTCCTAATTACCCATGGACTTGACTATTTGATAGCCTTTACGGCTCTGAGCGTAAACTCAACAAAGAGCATGGATACACTCACTTTCAGGCGGATGGGAGTGAAGAAAATTGAGAAAATCAGCTTCTAGATAGGTTATTTTCCAACTGTGAATTGCCACATATATATACAAAGTGCAATTTCTTCTTGCTTTTTCTTAATATAACAAGCATATTTTACCCCAATTTTGTATTCCTTTTTATTTCTAGTTTAAATGCAATGGATATTTGAACCAACAGTGTATATCTTCATTTTGAGCTAAATCCTGGAACTCCAGTACTTTTATCCAAATAAAAAAGTTTTAGCCAAAATAATGAAGTTCCAACTGTGTGTTTCTTTTTATTTCCTCTTCAGATACAGTGGCTATTTATTTCAATTGAGTGTATTTCTTCTTTTTCAGGCCAAATATGTAAAAATCTTGGCTGCATTATTTTAAGCCAAATAAAGTGTTTTAGCCTAAATAATGAAGTCCAGCCAAGATTTTTACAAATTTGTCCTGAAAAGACAATATGAACTTAAAAGGGTAAAAATAGATATTTAATTTTTAAAGAATGCCAAGTTGACAAAAAAAATCCACGTGGCCTCTCACATCATTGAGCTGAGGTCACCCAGAAAGTAAAGGCTACCAAATAGCCAAGTCCTGGGGTAATTACGATTATAAAAAGATAGGTGTGCACTAAATAGATTGTGCGAGTTCAGGGGGTAGTTAGGCATTCTGCCTTAAATCTATGCTGATATCTGATCCAAAAAAAGATTATAAAAAGATAGGTGTGCACTAAATAGATTGTGCGAGTTCAGGGGGTAGTTAGGCATTCTGTCTTAAATCTATGCTGATATCTGATCCAAAAAAATCCAAAGCTTCAGTAACAAACCAGTACTACAAAAGTCGACCATTTGTTCTTACTAAATCAAAACTAGGTTATTTTTAAACTGCAATAATACTGCAAATGGCATGGCATGCATCAACACCAGAGTCCCTCATCTGAACCTCACCATTTGGAATACAGCAGCAAATCCTAGACTTATTTTTTTGTGATAAAAGATATTTACTTTAAATGGACTTTCCACAGAACACCAAAGGTTGAGAGATACGTTGTAGTTTGTCCATCATACCAACATAAATATAACTTAATGTTATCACAGCTTATACCAAGCTGCAAGCATACCAATAAACACGAGTGAATAAGGTGCTTACAAATTAATAAGACGTCCATTAAGAGCTTTACATTCTTGAATTATTTCATCCTCGTCCAAGAGCTCATCCAGTGCAAAATTTTCCTTATCCAAAATTGTCTCCACCTGAAAAAAGAACAGCATATCTAATAAGTCTACACATTATTTCTTAAGAAACATCATTAGTTGAATACCCCATACAATGCTTGGAGTAAGCAATGTTGAAAGTCGAGAGAATAAATGAACTCACATTAATTGAGTAAAAGAATATTTCCAAATATTTTTTGATAAAGAAAAAACTGCAGAGCATTTTCATATTCCATTAAAAATTATGTAAAATATTCCACTTTATTTTTCCATTGAGGCCGGACATAATAATGTGCTCGAGAGATAGTTGTCATATGTTCGCTGCCTACCTACTGTTTTAATAACACTAGCAAGATCCAGCTAAGGTAAAGAACCTTGTCTTTTCCACGGAAAAACTCCTATACATGGAGCCACTGTTCCATTGCTCTATGAGTTAAGTTAATCTAACACTCAGTCTCTTTCAGACGCATAACTAAGATAATCAGAATAGCAACAAGTAAACAGGGAACCCCAAATTGTAAACTTCCACTAGAAATTCAGTCCAAAAAAAGTACTCTACTCTAAACGTCCCAGAATAATTACATTATCACAATTCTGAATTCCAAATTGAGAGTGCTAGCACACAACATAAATAACACGCAATTCAATATAGACCAAATACAATTCCAATCGATAAACACTTTGGATAGCAAAGAAAACATTCAAATTGTTCCCAAACATTTCGCTACAGTTAAAAAATGATAACAATACAAAGAAATTACAACATAAAGCAGAGAATTAAAGGGGCTTACTGGAGAAGCAGTGGAGAGACCCGCCATACGCCAGAACATGGCCATTTAAGAACGGAGCAAGATGAAATTGTCAACAGCTTAGATCTAGGGAGAAAGAAGCCCTAGAATTGTTAGCAGAAAAAGGGAAGCAGAGTGATTGGTGAGCTTCTCATGCACCAATATTTCGAGAGGATCGGATTCGGTTTAGTTGTTATCACCATCGTCATAAAAAGAAGGGCAAGTTGAAAGGAATTGCTACTTAGCAATTTGTGAGACGGTGTAAAGAGGCATTTTCCTTGCTGTTTTTTTGGTACCTTGGGGGAAAAAAAAAAGAAGCCACAAAATAATACACTATATAATATATAAATAAAATAAAATAAAAGAACAATTTCGTTTGCATATTTTTCAGATTTTCTTTTTTTGGAACTCATCTTGTTGAGGTTATGTTCGAAAAATTGTATCGAGTTAAGGCTTGATTTAATGTATAAAAAAAATAGTACATGTTCAAAAGAATAATATTTGGGTTATCGTGGTTGATTTTGGAGTTGATTTGCCTAGTTGGAATATGTAAATAGTTTCACTTATTGCTAACAATTTTGATGTTTTTATGACTACTATGTTATTCACGATGCAATTAATAAAATAATAATCCAAGGATTAGAATTAGAGCTTATATTCTATAATTTAATATTTTTGAATATCAATTAACTATAAGATGGCTTATAAATTTATGACACTTGCGTTTGACGTTGGTAAATTGAGGCAACACCATTTAAGAAGACCGTTTTCAAACAGCTTTCAAAAAGCTAGTTTTTTTCAGATAAGTTTCCCACCATTTTTTTTTCGAGGGGTGACAAACTTGCAATGAATTTTTTTTCTGGGTTCCAATGGATTTACCAACAAAAAAAAGAAACTACGTACTTGTTTTTTGCTTTTGCATTTTCTTTTTCTTTTTTTGCTTAATACGCGCATATGATGTTACTATTATTATGAAATAAATTAGAAGAATATCTCTTTGTCACTCTTTAAAAGAAAAAAAATCAGCTCGATGCACAAGATATCTTGCCTTCCTCATTCATCTTTGTCACTCTTGAGACCTTAGAAAAAGTAGTACGACCATTTGACCAGGAGTACCAAATGATAATAGATTCACCTGTAAATTGCAAATGAAGACAACTTTTCACTTTCAACTTTTTCTAAATGAATTGTGAAAACAAATAAAATTCCCGAGTTTGGATTAGATTTTGGTTGTTTCTTGTAAAGCATAAGTACAACCTTCAAACTTTCTGAGGCTTTCATATGAAATTAAACTAATACATTAAAATTGCTCCGTATTTCACTATTACGTAGCCGATTCAATATGAACAAGATGAACGACAGAAGAAAAAGACATCAAAATTGATAGATCAAAATTTTCACTGATAGCATAAAAATATTAACCTCACAAAAAAGGTACAGAGAAGGTTATTCCCCTTTTAGCATGCGCCAAAATTGACAATGAGTAACGAGGTCAATATCACGAAAGCTTCAAAGGTTGCACAAGAACCCCATTTCGAACATCAGCAATTCGTCCCCACCTTCCTAAGCGAGGTTCCTGCAGTAGATGCATATCAGATTAGTCGATAGTATATGAGATAAAAATAGCAATGTACAGGATATCAACGATGATTCAGTTGCGAGTTCAATGAATCCCTGCGCTAGAGAATGATGGATGAGATTGCACACTCATGACGTAGATTATGCGTAAGCACATTCTCTATATCCTTTAGATCAATAGCAAAAGTTATACTTTAGTATCTTTTTACCCAGGTACGTTTCATAATATCCACATATTGTTACCCGTATTTCTAAGAAGCTTTTTTTGGTATAGAACACAAATGTTCTTTAGTTCACAAGGGAGAAAAGCTTGTAACCATTATGAAAATCAAGTTTATCATCCCAAATACCGATAGTCCTAAGAGGACACTGATCTCAGTCAAAAAGACCCACCAAGCAAAAATTTGTTACCGGTTGATGTATAAAAATTTTAACTGACAGGTTGTTGTATGGCGAAGTGGATCATCAAAACGAGCAATCATGGAAGAAATTAAATCTTTTTATCTGTTTTGCAAAGTTGAAAGATATTGAAACATAAAAATGGAGAAAGAACCATTCACCTGCCCTACTCCAGCAACCAAGAACTGTCCTGATTTTGAAAAAATTAAAGAATTTATAAATCCAGCCTGCATTAAAACAATGATCTTATCAGCATTACATTATTCTTCAGAAGCAACATGAAGTTTACAGGCATTACACAAATAGCCTAGAAATAATGTTTCATTAATTAAGTTCCAATAGAAATCAGAGCAGAAGAGAATTGAACACGTTAAATCTCATTTGCCAGTTACATTGAGCATCAAGATCAATGAATAAGGATACAAAAAGGCAATTTATATAAGTGTTAAGCTTCGTCAAATAACCATAACACTGAATCTTTACTATTAAGTGCATGAACAACCATGATTAGTTAGAAAATTCAACCTTTTGTTTTTATTGATAGGTAAAATATATCCTTATGATTTACAATTCTCTGAGACTGCAAACCTTTATTCCTATGGGGAGGATATATATCAATGAATAAGGATACAAAAAGGCAATTTATATAAGTGTTAAGCTTCGTCAAATAACCATAACACTGAATCTTTACTATTAAGTGCATGAACAACCATGATTAGTTAGAAAATTCAACCTGTTGTTTTTATTGATAGGTAAAATATATCCTTATGATTTACAATTCTCTGAGACTGCAAACCTTTATTCCTATGGGGAGGATATATCATTTTCTGACATGCCAAATGAAGAGTAGATACTGCATTTTCTTGGGGTTGAGAGGGGAGGGGGAGGAACTTGCAACAATTAGCAGAGTTCTCACTTGGTGAACTGCTTAAGTTCATTGCAAGACTTCTACATTTTTATGGCTAACTTCAAAGAGTTATCATATTTCTATTGAGAGGACACCATAATGCTCTATGGCTAACATATTTCACTAGGCTTGTACAGGGTTGGTACCCCATCCATGCCCTTCTAACACAATCTTTTCCGTTTTTGTTATACTTGTAGGTGTTTCTGAGCCACAAAAGCCAGTACTACTCATGCGCACATATCCCTTCTACTCCTGAGTCCTGGGTATAACTTAAGTTTACAGATTCTTAGGATCATCAAAATCCAAAAAAGTTCCAAAGAATCAGATGGACACACACTAATAGATTCCTTACCACTGGGAGCTCAGACAATGGCCGGATTCCTTTGGATTCATTTTCAATTGCCCACAAACGAACTGACCCATTGCCAGCTCCTGATGCAGCAAGATCACTATTTCTGCAGACTGTCAGCGCACTAACCCAAGAGAGTGCTGACGAGGAACGACTCTCAGGATTCAGGGTGCCATTTTCTGCAAGATTGAACACCACATTTGCTTTAGTTTTTCAATTATCTTTTTAGTGAAAGAATTCCTACTGAAGCAAAATAATGCTAGCAAAACTTACAATAGAAAACCCTATCATAGGAGAGATGTAACAGAAAAATTTGAAGAATGATCTTAAAGCTTACCCATGTGGCCATTTGATAGAGCCCCATTTCTCGGTTCGGTTCCCACTGATTGCAATGAAGCATGTGCATTTTTTACAATGTGGACAGGTTTCTTCCTTAATACGTTCCAATGCTCAATACTTCCATCATCAGAACCAGATAAAAACTCGTCATTATTGATGAAACAGCAGCATTCAAGGTTTGTTGCTGGAGCGCGAAATATCAATTGAGATTCCTCTGGAACCTATTGACGGGAAAGAAGGAACCAAAAATATCAAGAGTCAGAACTATCTTTGAGAACTTGATATATAAGTAAAGGCCAAGAAGGAGAGACAAAAGAACTGTAAAATTACTTCCCCTCTGCTATTAGTTCATAATATTTTATCATCTCCTATTGTGCTTTCGGTTTCACCAGAAAAGAAAATGAAAATCCAATTACCATGCTTCATAGATTTGAAACTGGCACTATAGGATTCCGGAAGTTTATAAAGTCTTACAGCATCTTTAAAATCTTAAGCTGACTCAATAACAGTGTTTCAACAATCATAGACGCTGCACGACTTGCTGTTTCCATCTTTAAGTTACTCAGCAGATTTTTTGTTTATTCATTTCATTAATAGTAGAATAAAATTGGGCCTATCCGAGTCTACGGAAAGTCTTTCCCCACCAAGGAGTGGTTAGAAGCTGTAGTAACAGTTGGTGCCTAATTATGATTTTTGATTGGCTTCAAGACATAGTCAAGGTCAGGATTATGGTACATTGTTCCTGTTAAAGCTGGCATCGTATTAGCATCTTCTTGCTACTATTATGTTTCCATATGCATGACCAGAAAAGAGAGGGGAGAAAAAGAAATTATGTAAGCCATTTTAAATATGTGGATGCATTAGCGAAGTTTAGCTGCGAAAATAATATAACTTGTTAACAGAACACTTCAAAATTTGTTCTTAAAATTTTTTGCATTTGAAAGAGCCTTGTTGCCTTCAGTGTTACCAAGGGTGGAAGTACCTAGTCATAGAATCCTCTTAACATACTTTCACTTAAAGAATTTCAACCAAATTTGCCATTTTTTTTCTTTTAAAAGCTATTAATTATAGGACTACATCTATGGTGAGCATATGTGTTGAACCACAATACATTAAAATGGAATTAAATAATCATGATTTTAACAGAAAAACAATATCCCCCAGTCAACTTCATAGTAGGACAAGAGACCCTCTCAGGAAGAATGGATCAGCAACATCTGTAACCTGACCTTAGAATCAACTTAAAAGACTTTCTAACATCCGATTGAATATGGGAGTAAGTAATCAAGAATGTTTTGTTCGCTGTTCTTACACCCGCATAAAAAAAGAGGATTCATCAACTTAAATTTGACAACATGCAATCTATTAATTGCGTATCTTTAAAACTAGGGGTTAACCTAATTAACATGCCTTTTTATCCTCAAACTCAAGAATAAAGAATACATTATTCTTTTTGAAAAGTCACGAATCTTTTCAATTAAATGTAACTGCATATCTAACATCAGAGATCCAGTAATGGTGCTAGAATAACCTTCAAAAAAACCTGCTAGGAGCTTCGAAAACATCTTAGATCCTAAAAGGTTTGGGTACTAAGGAAGGACATGTAGGATGAGGGATCAAAACTCAGAGTAGATTACACCTTTCACAAGAAAACTACATTTCACGAGAAGGACTTCTTCATCAACAAGGATGGAGCAGGTCTTTTGTTTAAATTCTTCATAAGAACAAATTTCTCAATGAATAGCTAACTAACAACAAGAATTTCTTTTACTAAGCAGATCCATTGCTAGAAAAGAAATAAACTGCTAGAAAAGCAGATGAAAGGCCATTGACTACCTTCCATAAGTGCATGGTTCGATCTCGTCCAACAGTCAACACCCTTTCTTTCCTCAAGGAATCAATGGACAGAACTTCACTTTGATGACCGAATAAAGTGTTCACATAAGCTCTATCTTCCACATTCCATATCTTGATGGATCGATCAAACGACCCTGAAAAAAGTTCCGAAGATCCTTGTCTGAATGTCAAACAAGAAACAGGTCCTTTATGACCAGGGAATGCCTGTACAAAGCATTACTTCTGAGTTAGAAAGGCAATGAAGAGTTAAAGAAATAAACCGTGAAAGCACTCACAACTAACAGGACATGAGGGAATTAATCAAAGATAGGTCTTTATTTTTGTTAATCAA
Source organism: Nicotiana glauca (assembly GCA_026770625.1). Classification (NCBI taxonomy): domain Eukaryota; kingdom Viridiplantae; phylum Streptophyta; class Magnoliopsida; order Solanales; family Solanaceae; genus Nicotiana; species Nicotiana glauca. The sequence goes on from MU690367.1 coordinate 50,202, forward strand.
AACATGGTCAGTATTTCCGCATAAATTTAAGAATGTTTTTAACGGATATTAATAGATTGGAGATGATATGAACCCATTTTTAAGCCTCTTTCAGCATTGAAGAGTGCAACTAGCTCTAAACAATTGAGTCAATTGAGTACTATTCCACTTGCAGGGAGAGCTCTTATCAACACGAGTTCCAAGCTATCACTTGGCTTTAAGGATAATTCCAGAGAGAGAGTCAGAATCTAAAGTTGATCATAATCTGCATTGATTACCCATCTAAATACCTTAATATGCTGCCGTGTTCGGACATCCCACAAATGAATGTGACGATCCAAGCCTCCACTTGCCAAATAGCGGCCGTCAGAGCTGACAGCTAAAGCTAAAACATGCTTACTATGTTTCTTTGCTCGACCTTGTGGCTCCTTAGCACCATGCGACTTCAAAACTTCATCAGTAGGCCAAGCATACTTTTCTGTCTTTCCACTGTCCACGTCCCAGCTAGCAATAGTACCATCTTTAGAAGATGAAAATCCTTTTAAGTCATCCTCAGATAGAGTCACAGCAGTTACGGACTGTCGATGTTTCACTAAGAGGCGAAATCCTTCAGTCGGCTTCTGAATCCTGGAGAATATAATAAATGGAATAACTCAATAGTCAATAACTATGTAAAACAATGTCTTCGTCATTTTAACCACTTACGAAATTTGAATAATCTTTCTTATCACCGTTATAGTGGAACACAGAACAGCTTACATACAAATTATTTGATTCTCTAGATAGGAGTTAGTAAAGTGGCAGGTATCAACTCAAACAAAACTCAATTATAGCCCAAAGTGCAACACAACACTTCTAAGACTAAAACCAGAAATAAGGGTGAGTTATTCATGGTGCTTCTGCTCAAACTAGTTGGCCCTCTGAACATAATCAACATATTCAATTAGTCAGCTTGGTGATGATGGAGCGTAGTTCAGCTTTAACACAACTTGAATAGCCCCCCACCCCACGTCCTGCTACAACCTATAATCCAGCTCACATATGGAGTTATAGCTGGGATTCAAACATGGGATCTCCAAGTTGTTACTCATATACCTAATCACTGAACCATACCCTTAGCGCAGGCGACCCATTCAACACTTATAAATTTAGTAAAATCTATCACGTTATCCATGCCCACAATAGAAGAGGCTAGCCACCAGCTAAGGGAGAAGAATCTGCTCTATTTCCACAGGAATGCTTAATTCCACAACACATGCTCGCAACATAAGAAAGAAGAACGATACTGGTTATAGATTTATGACAACTGTTTGATATATATTTTAGCAATATATTTGAGTATACTGAAATTAAACACTAATTTCCTTCTTGTATGATGACCAATTTGCATTGAGTAATCACACACCTGGAAGCAATAGCTTTTCTGACACGACCACTCTCCTCCATCTGCTCCTGCTGCAAAATGTTCGCCACCACTGAGTCCCTCATCCCTTCCCTCTCCTCTCGACCCCCTTCATCCTCACTCTCTCTTTCTTCCTCTTCCCTCCTCGCCGACTCCCTTATTCTCTTCAAATATGTCTCTGCCACCCTCTTTCTCCTCTCCGCCGCCGTCTCCTCCTCCACCTGTTCTTCCTCCTTAGCCTCTTTCTTATCCCTAATTCCTTCATCATCAGAACCATAAAGTTCCTCATCATCATCATCACTGCTCTCTATATCTTCATCATCTCCAAACCTCTTTCGCCTTTTCGAGTCGTTGAAAAATGGGTCATTTTCAATTGAAAATCTCTTTTTTCCATTCTGGGTGTTCCCTTTTTGAGCTGAAGCTTTCTTCTTTTTCAGGTTCTTGGCCTTCATGATTCAATGGTGAGCTCGAAGTTCAGAGCTTTTCGCAGAAGTATATCGCACCCAGTTACGTAATGAGCTAAAATTTGGATTGGAGGTGAAATAAAACCAAGGAGACAGCAATATAGTGATTAGGGTTTTAGGACCAGTTACAATGGCAGGCACACGGAGTTTAGGGTTTAAGGTAGAAGAAGAAGGGAGATGTTAGAAACGGGTAAATGGGCCATGCGGGTTTGGGCCTCCCTCAAGGTAAAATGGTTAAAATGTCTATGGTATAGCCAGTTTTTACACTGATCAATGAAAAATAGCCAGCGTTTATCAAGTCAATGAAAAATAGCCACTATTTTGCTGCAACAGGGACCGGTCCAGTATAATATATGGGAATTCTGGTGCATTTGTGTATGAACTCCAGCATATTATGCTGGACCGGTATACTTTGCTAACTCCTGTAAAATTTGCGGGAGACTGGAGCACCAGTGCTCCAAACTCCAGTATATTATACTGAACAATTATACTTGCGGGAACTCCCGTAAAATTTGCGGGAGTTCCAGCATAATTATGGTTGAACTCCCGTAAAATTTGCGGGAGTTCCAGCATAGTTATCCTGGAACTTCCGTAAAATTTACGGGAGTTCAAGCATACTTATGCTGGAACTCCCGTAAAATTTGCGGGCATATTTTTCCGGATTTTGAACAGTGGTTTTGCTCAGATTTAAAGTGGCTAAATTTCGATGACTTTTGAAACTTAGCTATTTTTTAACGACCAGTGGTAAATCTGGCTATTTTTAAATTTCTCACGGTAAAATGGTAAAAATTGCACGGGCCGCCCCATTTTAACTTGTACCCGCTTTGTCTTTTTGTCTGCATCCATACCCACTTTTTAAAAAATTTCAACTTAGCTTTCCTTTATAACTGGGAAATTTCAGCTCTAGAGCTGAAGTTTTTATTTTATAAATGGGAAACTTCAGCTCTAGCTGAAGTTTTTATTTTATAACCGGAAAACATCAGCTCTAGAGCTTAAGTTTTTATTTTATAACCGGAAAACTTCAGCTCTAGAGATGAAGTTTTTATTTTATAACTTGAAAACTTCAGCTTTAGAGCTGAAGTTTCCGGGTTACTAAACAAAAACTTCAGCTCTAAAACTAAAGTTTTTATTTTATAACTGGCAAACTTCAGCTCTAGAGCTGAAGTTTCCCGGTTACCAAACAAAAACTTATAAAATAAAACTTCAGTTCTAGAGCTAAAGTTATTATTTTATAACTGGCAAACTTCAGCTATGGAGCTGAAGTTCGCGAGTTACAAAACAAAAACTTCAGCTCTAGAGCTGAACTTCAGGCCCGGCTACTAAAATGCTGAAGTTTTGTGTAATTGCCTTTGCTACTTCAGCCCCGTGTGCTGAAGTTATGTTAAAAAGCGGGTACGCTTGCAATTTTTTTTGCAAAGCGGGCACAGGTTAAAATGTGGCACAAAAAGCGGGTATAGATGTAAATGCCCCGGTAAAATGGACCCAACCAAGTGTCCAAATAGCAGTGTTAAGTGAATGGGCAAATGCACATATAGCCGATTTTGGGATCCCTATTTAGGCCAACGACCTAAGATCATAAGTTTAGTCGCTTCATAATTAACTTGAGACTAAAGTTGTAAATATTCGCATAGAAAGTTTGTTATATTGATTAAGGATTTTTACACTCCTATATATTATTTGAAACTTGATTACCCTCCCTACTCAAGTTTTAATTTAACTACATAGGCATATACAATTTACTTATGTACATTTTAAGAATTTAATGAGTATCAGTTAACTCCTATAATCTCTCTAACGTACATATCCGACTTCTCACGTTTATCTCTCCATAGCCCCCACATTTCTGCACTATATCACTCCATTAACGCCCATCTTTCCCTTTTTTCAAATTCTCTCTCAATTTTTCGTAATTCTAGCTCTAAATCCTCCCAAAATAGTAGCCGCTACAAATTTTCCTTCCATTTCAATGAAGAAGAAAGCAGTTCCGAATATTACACCAAAAAAATTATATTACACAAAAAAATTTAATGTTGGTGATATTCCAACTTTTGATTTGGGTATTTTCTCATACTATTCACCTAAAAAAAACAGTAAAATCGGCACATGCAAAAGCAAGGACAAAGTCCAAGCTTTCTCTTCGTGAAGCTAGGGCAAAAGCTCGAAGAAAACTTAAGCATGATAAAGATGTTGGTGAGCTTCGACATCTGCTAAATCAGTAAAGCGAAAGGGTAAAGAAATTGCTCGCGATGATAATTTCATCAAAGAAAAATTTATCCCGAAAGCTGCAAAAAAAAAATCAGAATTTCTCCTACTGTCAAACCTTCAAAAAAGAAGAAGGTTAAAAGATCACCCAAATCAAAACCCAAACAGTCATTGGAGAAGGTAAAATTTTAGTAAATATATTTTTTTATTTTTAATATTAAAAAAACTATTCTCATTCTCATGACTATACTTTTTTTTTTTATTTGTAGAAATGTTGTCTACATTGTGTATATTTGCTGTAGGTTATCAACTTTTCTATATTTCGGTGTAGATTGTAGATTTCTTATATATTATTGTAAATCATTTTATTAGGTAATTTACTACATGATTTTGTTAGTTTTATTGGTTATTATTTGCTCTATTTTGTAGATGATAGTTTCTTTTTTATAAAGAAATTGTATATATTATGTCTAGTTGCTACTTTATAATTTCTTGCTCTAAAGATAATTTTATCAATGCATTTGTAGCTTCAATGTAGTCAGTTGTTATATATGTGTACTAAATTTGTAACTTACTTGTATGCAATCTATTAATGTCTCTCTAATTTTAGCTAAATTAACGTAGAAATATTTTATTTTATTTTCTGTTATTCAAACAAGTTTTAAGAACTTACTGTTTCTTTTGGTGCAGAATCGAAGATTTTTTTTGCACCACATTATGTTGGTTATGGCATCACTAAGTTCCAAACATTATCCGGCCTTGTTGTTCCTGGCCAAATCAAGGTGTTATTGTCTGAAATGAGTGTGAGCCCGTGATTTTTTGCCCTAAGTGAATTACTCCCAAAAATTCAAACAATATAATTTCTTCCCTATTCTGCAATTTTGTGAATTTTGTTAATTGTTTGCATCCATTTTGTGCATTTTAATTCATATGAAAAATATAAAAAAATACATTTGGCATGTGCATTTAGGATCTAATTTCATATTTTAGGATTAATTAGTGGTTAAATTATTTTAGGAATAAAATATGAAGAAAATAACAAAAATAGTCCATTTTTGTATTTTTTAATTATTAATTGTGACTTTTTCACGAAATAGATTTAAACAATTTTAAGAATTAATTAGTTTAACTTTAAAAATATATTAGGTCTTTACTTTAATGTTTTGTATTTTTAATAAAATCATTAAAAAAATACAAAATAAAAATAAAAATAATAAAAGCAATAAAAGAAGAAAACAAAAGAAATAATGAAAATAATTAAAAGGTGGACTGGTCTTAAAACACCTGAATCTGGGCCAAAATGGTTGAACCCAAACAAGATCACCCATGCCTACGCCCCAATCAGCCCAATCCACAAGACTAACCCGGCCTGCCCTTAAATAATAAAACGACGTCATTTGGCTCTATTAGATCTGAGCCGTCGAGGATACATGATCCAACGGCTCATAATTAGGTTGAGATTAATATAAGATGGTCGGATACCTTACCCTCCCCTCTCATCGTCGTCTCAAAACCACCACCATATTCCGCCGCAAGCCGCCGGCCGGAAATCGTCTCCGCCGCCGGCGATGCTCCGATGAACCCAAAAAATACACACCTGAACCTCCTCTTCACCCTCATCTCGAATCCCACCATATTTTCCTTCAACTCCTAGCCCAGCTCTTCGAATATCCAAAACAGTGACGTCGTCTCCGTCGCCCACGGCGGCGCCACCGCAAATCAACCCCAAATTAACACCCCTCACTCCCATCACTCTCCTCATTCCCAATCTATATTTTGTTTCCCTTGAATCATCATTGAATGATTCGAATATTGATTCGAAGATCTTACCAAAAATCTTACCTTGTCCAAACGACCCCAAATTCGTATCCCACACTCCCCTGACCATCCTCACTCCTAATTCCTCGACCAAAATTTCTCGAATCCGAGTAAAACTCGTCGAATTGCGGATCTAGGGTTCATACTATTCGAGCTTGTTTTGAGAATTTTCAAGGTCGAGTGAGTTCTAGTTAATATTATAGGCCTATTTTTGACGAAATAGACATATAATATTAACTGGAAGTCAATTTCGAAAGGCATTCTAGTGGAGTCCGAAAATCAGTGAGTTTTCTTTTTAATTTCTTTATTTCTGTTTTTTTTATGTGTTTGATTATCTGTGATGCAATTGTTGGGCTTTGCTTCCAATTCGATTTGAATCCTCATACCTAGGACATTTTTTTTCTTTTGATTAATTTTCATCTGTTCAGTTAATTGGTTCATGTTAGCTTAATTTTGATTTTCGTTTTGTTAGTTTAATTGTAAAGCCTTGGTTAATTCTGATTAGTTCGAATTGTTAGTTTAAATTGGATTCGATTCAATTCTGATGTAGTTGTTTATAGTACTTTCTTCGGGTTGTAATTAGATTAGGATTAGTTAGCCTTCAATAGTTGATTTTGTGTGTCAAAACAGTATTTGTTCAGTAGTAATTCAATAATTAGCAATTATTAGCCATTAGAATTAGTTAAGTATGTTTTGTTATGTAAATTCAATGTCGGTCGAGTAGTTATTAGGATTATTTAGTTAGTATGGTCATTAATGCTGAGTTCAATTACTAGATTTAATAAGAGTCTAATTGAGATTGTTCTTCAATAGTTGGCAATTCAGAGTTTAGAAAATTGTTTGGTTATAGCTGTAATTCTAGTTTAAGTGCAGTGGTAGTTTAGGTATGTGGGGGCAAGGGAATATTTAAATGATTGAATTGGAAGCTACTAGAACTTTCTAGATAAGTTTCAAATCAGATTTTTGGTAACTTAGGGGTGTAACTTGGGTAACAAGTCAGGGAATAAAGGATTAAGTAGGCAAAAAATTAAAAATAACATAGGGACTAATGTGTAAAAACTGAAATCTGAGACTGCATCTTTTGTGCCTATAAAAGGGCATGCTCTTTGCCTTGAATAACAAGTTTGGAGCCATAAAAATCCCCCTCAATATTATCTCTGAAAATATGAGTTTCCAGTGTGATTTTTGAAATCTGAACCTCAGATCTAGTTCTTCAAAAAACCAAAAACAATAGAAAACCTCTAGAAAAACTAAAAAAAATTCAGAACTACTGTTTCATTGAAATTTCTAGTTAACTTTGAATTTTAGCTTCTGAATTGCCTCATTTAGCCTATATTCTGTTTGCTGGTACACTGTGGTGGTGCCTCGGTGTCTTTCGAGTGTGTTTGGGTCCAATTGATGCTATTTTAGGTTATTTTGTTGACTGTTGGCTTCAGAGTTGGTTTTAGGATTAGTTTTGAGTCTATTTGGGTTTCTGCAAGTGAATCTGGTGGTGCTGTTTCTACTCTGAAAATTATTCTGGGCTGTGTGTTTGCTGGTTGATGGTTCATTGATCTGCTGTGTTTGAGTTGTTGATGATCTCTCCTTTCTTCATTTTTATCGAATTCGAGGTACACATTTGGGCTGTCTCAATGTAGATTCTTCTGTCCAACAAATGAAATGAAATTGAAGTTTCTGTTGTAGCTCCATTATTGTGTTAATTTCATTATGTTTTAAACAATCATCTGTGATTTAGTTAATTATACACTATAATCAAACTGTGGATTGTATGCCTGGACTGTTTTCAAGTAAATCTGGACTGTTTATGATAATCAATTTACATTAGTTTGCTAATTAGCCTAGGGATCTTATGTTTGGTAATTAGTTGGACTGTCAAATTTAGAATAGTATTAGTTGTAGTTAATCTAGCCTGTGTGTTTAGTATAAACTTTTCGAATTGAATAACAATTCGATTTGGGAATATTCACTGGTTTTAGCTCATTTGAATTTGTTCCTGTGTAGTTTGATTATTGAAATCGGAAGATTAACTGAAGCAGGAAGTAATTTCGAATTCTGGAGTCCTCATGTGTATTAACAGTAGTTCATTTCCAAATTCACGAGTCACTTGAGTGTTGACTTAGTAATGTTAGCTAAAACTAATTCAAAATAGTTATATAATGCGTGTTAATAAAATCACTTTTCAAACCTATTTTTTTTCACCTTGTTAGCATCCGAGAACTCGACAGAGGGCGAGTAGGTAAAATAGTTGGAGCTTGAAATTGAAATTCAACGGATCAACATCTTGTTAATTCGAGTAGTTGAGTTTTGTTTTCCTGTTACCATTGTTGAAGACAGATAGACCCGTTTGTTTTAATCCCAGTAGGCGTATTGGCTTAATTCGATTAGCTCAGCAATCAATCCTCCCGTGCGGCTTTAGGTCTTGATATTCAAACAGACGGCCCAGGTCCTGGTATAATGATCTATTCGATTGGACTTTTTTCTGGGCTAGATTTGACATGGCTTATTCTTTATGCTCACCTGAGTGATGGTTTCCTTATGTGGGTTATGTTCAAAGCCCGATCTGGTTAAGGGTCAAAATTCGTGATAATTTTAAACAATGATTAATTAGGACTTTTCCTCTTTATTTTTTAAGGACAAATTAAAATAGAAAATTATAGATTGTTCTCGGTTTGCATTTTAATAATAAAACGAGATGAGCCTCGCTAAACAAAATAAATAAATTGCGGGGCCCTCGATAAATGTTTATACTAAAAATATTTAGACTTCGGGACTGTCCGTTTAGCGAATTTCACGGCCTTCCCCAAAGATAATAACGCGTTAGTCGCTTTAGGCGCGTTTTTAATAATCTTACCTTCTTAAATACGGGTGCACATTTATGTGACCCAAATCCAAATCTCAACGAAGTCGAAATATGTCAAAAATTGCAGGTGCATTTATGTGACGCGGTTGGAGACATGTTTTCACGACGTTGCAATTCTGTTACAATAATTATAATAATAATAAAAGCGGTTCAAAGTTAAAAACACGTAGGTCAAAACATGTACTAAAATCAAATAAATAAGCCAAATATGACAGTTGAGCGACCGTGCTAGAACCACGGAACCCGGGAATGCCTAACACCTTCTCCCGGGTTAACAGAATTCCTTACTCGAATTTCTGGATCGCGGACTGTTAAACAAAGTTAATAATTTCCTCGATTCGGGATTCAACCAGTGACCTGGGATACCATTAATCTCCCAAGTGGCGACTCTGATTTTCAAATGAACAAATCCCGTTTAGATTGTCCTTTAAGTGGAAAAATTCCTTTATGCCTTCACGGGGTGTAGCGAAAAAGGAGGTGTGACAGCTCTGACGATTCTGCTAGGGACATAAACCTAGAACTTCGGTTCAGGGTTTAAGAATTAGAGCTTAGAATAATTGTTATGTTTGGCTTTATCTGATTTTTCTTACATGTTTCACGCTAATATGCTAAATGCTTTACCGCTTTGATATTATCTGAATTGTATATAAACTGTGGCGAAACCCTTCTCTTCTCACCTCCGGGGATGTGCTTACTGGTTGAGTCTCCCTATTATGTTAGTGTCATACCCTGAAATAAAAAAGAGGTCGGACAAGTTACTAAGCCGGATGGCCTTTTGGTTCCCGGTACGTAGCCCCCTCCTCGACTCGAGTTGTCCGCTCGGGTACACAGTCTAGAACACATACACAGGTTTTGAACCTAGAATAACTTGACTTCATGCCAGATCCCTAGTAGGAGCGCTTATTTGCATCACATGCATACGACTTAGGGGACTCAACACAGGGGTTGGGTCCGTCTAGGACAGGTAACCGGATATGAAAAAGACCACCTTAATGCATCTTACGTGTTGCATGTACATTTATTTGTCTCGGACTCGCATGCTGACCGACTTGAATATTTGGAAAAAGTGAAAAGAAAAATAGCAGTGTAGAGAGTTAATTACCTATATTAGAAAAATCAATATCCAAGTAGTGCCGAAACTCTGCCGGATTTTTGAGAAAAATGCAAGAAAAAAAGAAAAGAAAAGTATTTCTAATAGTTTGTTTGCCAATGGAAAAGAAAAACAAAAAGAGTTTTATTTTCAAATTAGTTTGTTTTATTTTCCACTGAAAAAGAAAATATATAAAGAGTCTTGTTTTGAGAAATAGTGTGTTTGCCAACGAAAAAGAGTTTTGTTTTCGAAAAATATTTAGTTTTCTTTGCCCGAACTACGCTGGTTTAACTCTCACCGGATGTGAGATACGTAGGCAACCCTTATCGGGTCCAACCACCCCTTTGCAAAAATAGCCAAAAATACCAAAATTTTAATTTTTATCCAATAAGTCGGTGATGCCATTCTTGTATAGAAATAAGCCGAATGTCCTCAGGGCGCCGGAAGGCTGTTTTTGCAAGAACAACCACTGAGTCGTTTTTAAACGGTTTGCGGGCACAGCCTTAAAATCTCCCTTTTGGAAGTGTTGAAAGGTCGTATGCGCAAAATCGAGTCTTTGTTTTCTTAAATAATTTTTTTTGAAAAATAGCCACTTTTCTTTTTAAGTCAAAATAAGCCATTACATGACCAGTTTTCTTTAAATAATCACAGTTGACATTGAAACCTTCTCAGTCTTGCGCAGGCCCATGGCGATGCCGAGTGATGCCCCGTGGACCCCAGGATTTGAAGCTTTGATGTATCCCTAGTCATCGAGTTCGTATTTTGTTTTTAAGTCTGTTTTGTAATTTTTTCCTTTTAGAAAAATAAATAGTCTAGTATCACTTGTAATCAGCGTGTATTAATGAAGATTTGAAAAAATCCCAAAAAATTATCTCTTTATTTTTACATTTAATTTGCAAGAACTACACTTAGTCTGATTCATGCGGGGTCATGATACGTAGGCAATCTCCATAGGATTCGACCATAACCAAAAGAAAAAAAGGGAAAGAAAAGAGGGGAAAAACAATGAAAAGGCAAAAAGAAAAGAAAAGAGCGGAAAAACAAGAAAGAAAGGAAAAATCGAGAAAAGGAGAGAATATGAACAGGAGAAGACAAAGGCAAGAGTGAAAAGAAGAAACAGAAAAAAGAAAAAAAAACAAGGAAATAAGGAAAAAGCCGGGATGACACATGCGACCGATCAAAAGCTGTTACCAATATGTTAAATGCCCTAACGCTAACGTGATGGTTTCATTTTGTCATGTCATTCTAGAAAGGTGGTTGGCTTGTGGTTTTAAAGTGGTAACTCTTCTGTACAACACAAGGACAAAAGGCAATGGCAAACAACAATATAACTGAGTTGGTTAATACCGGTGCTCGACATCAGTTGGATGAACGGGATGATGGGTTAATTGAAAAGGTGCGGATGTTAAGACAATACATGGCAGACATGTATCAAGCCTGGATGACTGGGAAGGCACCACCCCCGCTACCACCAATTTTTCCGGACGCTGCCCTTATCCAAACTCCCAACACAATGCCAGATGATCCTCCATATTCCCCAAATACACCCGTTTATCACAATTTTCCCAACTACCCTAGTAACTCCATCACTCATCCTCCAATTACATCTCCCCGAAATTACTCTCATGTCATATCCACTACCTCAAACAATGAATACCCACTCAAAGCTCACAACGCCCAATATCACCCCCAGAGGTTGCCCGCAAGGTCCTCGATTCATACAAGAAGAGCTCATGGGATGAGCAGCTTCATGCTAGAAATGAAAGGGCTACGGGAAGAGAAGGGCGATATGGGGTACCCAGGAAATTGAAAAGCACAGAACAGTCCTTCAGGGACAAGCGAAGAGTGGAAGGCCAGGGCAGCATGCCCGCAGGGTTCAAAGTACCAAAATTTAACTTGTACGATGGGTGTGGAGATCCGGTGGCCCACATGAGGGTTTATTGCAACAAAATGAGGATTGATGGAGAGAAAGATGACGTAATGATGACATGTTTTAGTGAAACCTAACTGGGGCGGCTTTGGATTGGCATGGTCGTCAAAATGTCGATGAGTGGCTTACATTGGGTGACATGGCTCAAGACTTTGTCCGATACTTTCAATACAAATCAAGTGTTACCCCAGACCGCTCCTCGCTGTCTAAAATGGAAAAGCGCCCGGAGGAAAGCTTTAATGAGTTTGGGCTCAGATGGAAGGAGCAAGCTGCTCGAGTCAGTCCCCCGATTAGCGAAGAAGAAATGGTTAAGCTTTTCTATATGCCCAAGGACCCACCTACTTCAGCCATTTGATCCCGGCATTGGGAAAGCCTTTCAATGATGTATTAAAAATTGGGGAGCTAGTAGAAGAAGAGATCAAGTCAGGCAAAATTATGAGCTGTTCGGAAGCCATTCAGAACATTCCAGTCAGCTTAGTTAGAAGAAAGAGGAATAGAAAAGACGATCCGATAAGTTTTCCTGATCGGCACTTCCAGCCTCGACTCCGTCCCCGTTGTTATCCTTGTGCACTAGATGACCCTCCCCAATGCTACTTCTCTCCACATAACTCCCACAGTCACACATCACATTCCCAGTACCCAGCTCCTCAAAAATGCCCATCTACCTCCGCGAGCTCACCAGAAACACCACGGATTAGGTTTTCGGCCCAATCCAGCATTTAGGAATGAGAGGTTACAGAAGAAGAAAACCTTCACTCCATTGGGAGAATCATATGCCAGTTTGTTCCAGATGTTAAGGACATTGGACATGTTGAAGCTGGTTCATATAAAAATGTCGAACCCTCTTCCAAAGAAGTTTGATCCTTCTCAAAAGTGCGCATATTGCTCAGGTGCCCTGGGGCACGACATAGAGAAATGTTGGAATATGAAGAATGCAATTCAGAAACTTATTGATGCGGGCGACATTGTCGTGCAAAGTCCAGATGCAGCAAACACTAACCAAAATCCATCTCCTGTGAATAATTAGACACACATTGTGGGTATGATCTATTTTGAAAAGGAACATGAGAACTCTTGTGAGATCCTTGGAGGTCCGCATGCTATTAAGGTTTCAGCGTTATCAGAAGTTGATCGTGAGAACGAGCCGGCAAAAGGAACCCAAAAGCAGTTTGCTATGAGCAATGTGATGAGGACTTGTGAAAATTCCACCAATCTTGGTGTGAAACTCAGTGGTTTGGATGCCGTGTTTGGTAATTGGTAAGACGCTCCACCTCTTGGAGTTTTGGTGGTTTATTTTGTTGTCATTTCTATTATCCGGATTATTTCAGGGTTGTAATCCGGATATTGTCTTGTGAAACAAACCCTTCTATCCTTTCACTTTGCCTTGTTTGTCTAGTCGTAATAGTTTGTTTAGTGCTGTCTAGGTTAGTTCAAGGGTTGTAACCCTAGTTTAGTTTTCTTGTTTTGTCTAAACCCTTTCACCGTCAGTCTAATGCGATTCTCTGTTTCCTGCCATTTCTAGTCATTTTATTTAATTCCCTTCTTCTTTTACAATTTTTTTCATGCTGGTTCTAATGACATGACATGCACGCATAATTCTTAGCCTGATTTTAAAAGACAGTTTAGTAATGAAGCGAGGAAATAATGTTGAAGATGTAAGGACATTCGAGGGAAATGAGTAAGGGCATTCTGAGATCACTTCGAGCCCAAATTATGTGAAACTGAGGGCAGATGGTACATAAAGAAATGTTGTCAAAATGCATCATCGGTTTGAAGCCAAAGGCAAGTTTTCCCCAAGTCTTCAGGGGCCGTTCGCGGTACCGTATTTGTTGCCTAATGGTGCTGGGTAATGGACAAATATAGGAGGCAAATTTGTGAATATGGTTATTAATTCTGGTGCAATCAAAAGATGTTACGTATGTTTTCTCTAGTTTGTTTAATTGTGTAGTTCGTATTTGACATGTTTTGGAGATTGAAATGACGAACGCATTTTTTTCTGCTATCCAAACACTTTATCTGTTGTTATCCCTTTTGAGCCTCATTTATTTTCTTTCGTACCCCTCTTTCGGAATCAATAATAAAACTCGGGAGCCCGAGCAGGGAAAATCAATGGAGAAACAAGAAAACACAGTCCAAAAGAGAAGAAAAGGAAAAGAAGAAGAAAAGAGAAAAGAAAAGAAGAAGAAAAAAAGAAAAGAAGAGGAAAAGAAGAAGAAAAGAAAAGAGAAAAGAAAAGAAGAAGAAAATAAAGAGAGAGAAAAGGAAGAAAGAAAAGAAAAGGAAAAAAAAAAGAGAAAAAAAAGAGAAAAGAAAAATGAAGAAAAGAAAAAGAAAGGAAGAGAAATGAAAAGAAAGAAAGAAAAGAAAAGTGGAAGAAAGGGAAGATCGCAACAACGAAATAATTTTATGGATTGAACTACGTTTGACTTGATCCCAAAATGGTACGTAGGCAGCCTCTCTCTGAGGTTCAGTCACACCAAAATAAAAGTCCAAAGTTCCCCAAGAAAGAAACTGGGGCAGAAGTTGTGGTTGCTGTGGGAAATCCGATTCCGAAAGTTGTAATTCTGAACCCATGATGAAAATGTTTTGAGTTTTTGATACCATTTCTTTCTAATCCTGTCCAAAAGCCCACATTACGGTCCAAAGAAAGACCTTCCGATCAGTCTTCAAGAAATTCCAAGTCAAGCAAGAAGAAGTGATTCATGACAAGGGCAACACTCCGGTACAAGAAGAAAAATGGTCAAAATGAGAGAGTCTTATTGGTGAAAACCCTCACGGGCACCATAAGGCGAAGTGAGTTGAGAGAAAACCAAAATGAGAGAGGCTCGATGGTGAAAACCCTACGGGCGCCACAAGTCAAATAAGGACTGTGAATTAGATCGGGCAGGCGGAGCATTAAAGCCCAGTTTCACGGTGAAAAGGCACAACAAGAGCCGAACATCAGATTTGCTAAACAAAATAGGTTGCAGGTGCATGTCAAGGTCGTTAGAGTCGGAATCCACATCCGATAGGTTTCTAATTGATAGTTTTCTTTTTAAGAATCATCTCTTTCATTGTCCTCCTTCTATATTCCTTTTGTCCCGTTTACTTCCTCCTCTTGAGTCTGTTTGCTCATAACAAGTGAGAAATGACTTCAAAATCTGCCACCAAGCTTTCCAATTAAACAAAATGGGATCTGGTGAACACATCAAGGCGTTCAAGTCAGGATAAAACAGCAGGCACAATGAGTTGGCCACAATCAACATGCTTTGGGATTCGTGTGAAGTACAAGGGTTTGGTACGCCTCAGTTCAAGAACTATGCAACGGATGAAGGGTGTTTAGTGAACGGATCAGAGATATTCTCCATGTTAAGGGTAATAAAGAAAGTGGTTAGTCAATAAACAAGCGACATCTTCGAGTGGGAATCAGTTATCATGACAAGTGAAGGAGCAACAGACCTCAGGGCCGAGGTCAGTGGTTAAGTCGAGAAAAAATAAATACACGGAGTGGGGGCAATGAGCGTGCTTTGGGATCCATGTGAGACACAAAGGTTGGGGAGGTGCCAGTTCATGCAACGCATATAGAGGATATTGGGTCTGAACGGAGAAAAGGTATTTTATGTGATGAGGATGACAGAGAAAGAGGTCTAGTCCGGAACCAAGCCAGGTCTTCAAGTGGAAATCAATCTTCTTGGGAAGCGAAGAGGCAGTCGCCCTCAAAGTTCAAGGCCACAAACCAACCACCACATTTTAAACTCACAAGTTTTCTTGGTTTGAAACAGGAACAAAGTAGTGCAAGAAAGTTGATTCAACAATAACAAAAACAAGAAAAGAAAAGGAAGAAGAGGCTGCCATTGCTTTTCACATTTTTCCTCCTAGGATAAAAGTCCTAGTCTGATGGATTTTCCTCCAGATAAAAAGACCTAGTCTGATGAATTTTCTCCTAGGGTCAACGTCTTAGTCTTGTCACAACCCTAGTTCACCAATTGTGAACACGTCATGACGGCACCTAGTCTTCGCGACCAGGCAAGCCTAACACCTTGCGGAAGTAATAACATTTGCAGAAATTATAATCAAAACTAAATAACGGGAATAATGTATATAATATCCTCCTAGCACATACACTTTAACACTTAGCATTCTGAAACTATCCCAAAGACTAGGAAACTCACGGGCAACACAGGCTAAGAGAATCATAAGATACAACTCTAGTATTCATAAATGTCTACAACAACTGAATACATGAAATGGAACTGCTAACTACAAGATAGAGTAGAAGGAGGCTCTTCGGTCTGCGGACGTGGCAGATATACCTCAAGTCTCCGGATATAGCACCCGGATCACTGATAATGCGCTCGACCAGAAGTACCTAGATCTGCACATGAAAAACATGCACAGGAAAGGCATGAGTACACCACGGCGGTACTCAGTAAGTGCCAAGCCTAACCTCGGTTGGGTAGTGACGAGGAAGGTCAGGGCCCTACTGAGGTAAAACATAATAATCAATATGATAATGAGAATACAATATGTGTATAATCACAGCATATATCCAACAAGAAAATAAGTATAAAAAAAACAGTAACAGAGGACAAACACAATCAAAGAATAGAGGTACAAACCATAACCGGATATTTATCATCAAGGATCTCCTGGTATCCCGGTGGATCTCTTGGTATCCTCAATAAGTCTTTTGGGGATCTCTTGGTATCCCGAGGATCTCTTGGTATCCTCAATAATAATTCTGGGATCTCTTGGTATCCCGAGGATCTCCTGGTATCCTCCATATATAATAAGTCTTTCGGGGATCTCTTGGTATCCTCAATAATAATTTTGGGATCTCTTGGTATCCACAATAATAAATTCTGGGATTTCTTGGTATCTAGAGGATCTCCTGGTATCCTCAATAAATATTATGGGATCTCTTAGTATCCACAATAATAATTTCTGGGATCTCTTGGTATCCCGAGGATCTCCTGGTATCCTCCATATATAATATTTTCTATGCCTGGGATCTCTTGGTATCCCGCACTCTCAATCTTAGTATATAACATGTGCAGAGGGAGCTCCCGAGATGCCGTCCCGTAGTCCCAAATTTAAATCAACCAACAACAACTCAAAATATTAATTAACTACCAAACTCATAGCAAATAATAGTATATTCTGGCCTAATATGCTTCATAGAATGCAAACAAGGCAGTTTAAGCAAATAGGCAAGTAAGTCCACTAAACATGCTTTTCTAAGCTAGCACAGGCTATAATAGCAAATAGGAATAAGCAAATACGAAAGAAAACTCAGCTCAAGTATCTCGTATTTTAAGTAAAAATTCGGATTTTCAACAATTAGCTCAAGTACGCGCTCGTCACCTCACGCACAAGGCATTCAATTACCAATTTCATATCTTAAGGGACAAAGTCCCCCACACAAGGTTAGACAAGCCACTTACCTCGAACCGGCTCAAAATTCAATCCAAAATCACGTTCTTGCCACGAGTATTCAACTCCAAATGGCTCAAATCTATTCAATTAAATTGCATAATGTAAATAATAATTCAAGTAATTTATTCTACAATTAAATTCTAAGCTAATACGCGAAATTATGTAAAATGACCAAAATACCCCTCGGGCCCACGTGCCCGGATTCTGAAAATTTTTGAAAATAAATATTACCCATAACTCATATGGTGTATATCTAGAAAATCGTCCAATTTGGTCCATGAATAAGCCCTCAAATCAAGGATTTACCATTTTTTCAACTTTGGGGCTCAAAATCCTAATTTCTACCATCCAAATACGGATAAAAATAGAAACCAACAGAAATAATCATGGATAAACATAAAAATAAAGGTCATATATTTACCCCCTTTTTGAGACGAGAACAACGCCGCGAAAATCACCTCAATCGGAGCTCTAGAACTCAAGATATGGCTAAAATGCTAAAATTCTCGGATAAAAATAACACTGCCCAGATTTAATTTTTGGAATCACTGTTCATGCACGTTGCACTGTTCACCCCGCGCGGTTACTGTTAACGCACGGGTACTGTTCACTGCTGCTACAAATTACACCAGCATCCAATTAATTGCAGCACAGTCATTTTTCACAAAAATGGCTCTAACTCCATCATACGAACTCGAAATTAGACGATTCTTGTTCTTATGAGTCACAAATAATAATACGAATACAACCTTTCAATCGAAACTCAATTCGGAGTTCATTTGCCCAGTTCAATACCCATTTCGCTCGTTAAACAATTAACTCACATATCGCGTCAAAAACCCAATCGCAACTTGATAAAATTAAACCAAAATTTCCAGATCAGTCCTATAATTCATGATTTAAATTCTAATATCTCGAAATCAAATTTCGATCTTTGAAACTAAAAATGGACCTTTGGATAATTACATGTTTATGCTTAAAACAACAATAATCTTCCAAAAATGACCCGTTGGGCATCCGAAACACACCCGAGGCCCCCGGGACCTCAACCAAAAATACCAACACCTCCTAAAACGTCATACAAACTTGTTCCAATCATCAAAATACCTCTATTATCACTAAAATTATCGAATTATAACGAATTCAAGCCTAAGTTCTTTTAAAACTTCAAAAACACACATTTGATCAAAAACCCGACCCAAACATGTCCGAATGACTTGAAATTTTGTAAACATCTCCCAAATCACCTAATGAAGCTATAACAACTTCCGAAATTCCGTTCCGACCCTCGGATCAAAATTTCACCTATCAACCGAAAATCGCAAAAACACTAACTTCCGGTATTTCTAGCCTAAATGAGCTACGGGCTTCCAAAATACATTCCGAACACGCTCCCAACCCCGAAATCACCTAACAGAGCTAACAGAACCATCAGATTTCCATTCCGAGGCCGTTTTCACATAGTTTCGATTACGGACCATTTTTCAACTCTTAAGCTCTCATTTAGGGACTAAGTGTCCCAAAACACTCCGAAGTCAAACACAGAACGTCCCGTCAAATAAAAATAGTAGAAATGAACTTAGAAGAAGCAGTTAATAAGGGAACGGGGTGTAAATTCTAAAAATGACCGGCCGGGTCGTTACAAGTCTGATGAATCTTTCTCCTAAGATAACAAAAAACCTAGTCTGATGAATCTTCCCCAAGGATAAACGTCTTAGTCTGATGAATCTTTCTCCTAAGATAGGAAACCTAGTCTGATGAATCTTCTCCTAGGATAAACGTCTTAGTCTGATGAATTTTTCTCCTAAGATAACAAAAACCGACATCTTAGTCTGACGAATCTTTCTCCTAAGATAGACAACCTAGTCTGATGACCTTTCTCCTAGGATCAAAATCTTAGTCTGGTGAATTGTTCTCCTAAGATAACCAAATGGACCTAGTCTGATGAACCTTCTCCTAGGATCAACATCTTTCTGCTAAAATAACAAGAAACCTAGCCTGATGAACATTCTCCTAGGATCGACATCTTGGTCTGATGAATTTTTCTCCTCAGATAGAAGACCTAGTCTGATGAACTTTCTCCTAGGATCAAAGTCTTAGTCCGGTGAATCTTTCTCCTAAGATAGAGAACCTAGTCTAATGACCTTTCTCCTAGGATCAAAATCTTAGCCTGATGAATCTCTCTCCTAAGATATAAAACCTAGCTTGATGACCTTTCTCCTAGGATAAAAATCTTAGTCTGATAAAGCTCTCTCCTAAGATAACAAGAGACCTAGTCTGATGAATTTTCTCCTACGATCCAAATCTTAGTCTGATGAATTTTCTCCTACGATCCAAATCTTAGTCTGATAAATTTGCTAAGTCAAATGTCCTTGGTGTTACTCATAGGATCATATACTCCAGTCAAGTCTTTAGATTTACTCTCATTGCATCAATAGCTTAGGTGATTTACAGTTTTGCTAGCCACCAAACTGGGGCAGAAAATTTTCTTTGTTTTTTGCCTATTTTGTTGAAGTCAGGCGCCCACCTGGAGAACAAGGGAATACATTTCAAGTTCAGCAATCAGGCACCCACCTGGAAAATAAGGGAATACATTTCAAGTTCAGCAGTCAGGCGCCCACCTGGAGAACAAGGGAATACATTTCAAGCTCAGTAGTCAGGCGCCCACCTGGAGAACAAGGGAAGTACAATTCAAATTTTAGCTTTCAATTTTTTATACTTGATAACATGCTGTACCCAGCCACCAAACTGGGGCAGAAAATTTTCTTTGTTTGTCTATTTTGTTGTAGTCAGGAGCCCACCTGGAGAACAAGGGAATACTTTTCAAGCGTCAGCACTCAGGAGCCCGCCTGGAGAATAGATGCATATATTTCAAATTTCAGCAGTCAAGCATCACTTGGAGGAATGGCAAAACATCTCCGATCATAATGCAAGGCAACCACAAGAATTCCATCGGAAGAATACAAGTTCAAGGCAACACAAGAGCAAGTTTGAAGACATAGATAGGACCTTTTTGTAATCCATAGATCATAGCTTAGGCTAGCTTCTTTTTTATTTTGACACGGTATAATAAGGAGGTCAGTGAGCAGTAGCAGCAGCAATAGCAGTGGAATCATAGCTCCTGGTGGTCCCAGCTACCAAACCTTCCCGAACTATACTGACTTGATTCCTTTTTAGCCAAGGATATGTAGGCAACCTATGAAGTGGAGTTCGATCAGACGGTTTTCAAAAATGCTTCACACAGAGTATTTGGACGGGCAAAAATCGCTCGTATCCGCTCACTTATCTTTGCCCGAGAACTCTGCGTGTTCCCGAGCAAAGAGGGAAAGCTGTGAGCACGTGATTTTGGCCCTAAGTGAATTACTCCAAAAAATTCAAACAAAATGATTTCTTGCCTATTCTGCAATTTTGTGAATTGTTTGCATCCATTTTATGCATTTTAATTCATATGAAAAATATAAAAAAATACATTTGGCATGTGCATTTAGGATATAATTTCATATTTTAGGATTAATTAGTGGTTAAATTATTTTAGGAACAAAATATGAAGAAAATAATAAAAATAGTCTATTTTTGCATTTTTAATTGTTAATTGTGACTTTTTCATGAAATAGATTTAAACAATTTTAAGAATTAATTAGTTTAACTTTGAAAATATATTAGGTCTTTACTTTAATGTTTTGCATTTTTAATAAAATCATAAAAAAATATAAAATAAAAATAAAAATAATTAAAAGCAATAAAAGAAGAAAACAAAAGAAAGAAGGAAAATAATTAAAAGGTGGACTGGTCTTAAAAGACCCGAATCTGAGCCAAAATGGTTGAGCCCAAACAAGATCACCCATGCCCACGCCCTAATCAGCCCAATCCATAAGACCAACCCGGCCTGCCCTTAAATAATAAAACGACGTCGTTTAGCTTTATTAGATCTGAGCCGTCGAGGATACATGATCCAACGGCTCAGAACTAGGTTGAGATTAATATAAGGTGGTCGAATACCTTACCCCCCCTCTCATCGTTGTCTCAGAACCACCACCACATTCCGCCGCAAGCCACCGACCGGAAATCGCCTCTGCCGGCGGCGATGCTTCGATGAACCTAAAAAATACACACCCGAACCTCCTCTTCACCCTCATCTCGAATCCCACCATATTTTTCTTCAACTCCTAGCCCAGCTCTTCGAATATCCAAAAACAGTGACGCCTCCGCCGCCCACGGCGGCGCCACCGCAAATCAACCCCAAATTAACACCCCTCACTCCCCTCACTCTCCTCATTCCCATTCTATATTTCGTTTCCCTCGAATCATCACTGAATTCTTCGAATATTGATTCGAAGATCTGACCAAAAACCTTAACTTGTCCAAACGGCCCCAAATTCGTATCCTACACTCCCCTGAGCATCCTCACTCTTAATCCCTCAACCAAAATTTCTCGAATCCGAGTAAAACTCGTCGAATTGCGGACCTAGGGTTCATACGGTTAGAGCTTGTTTTGAGAATTTTCAAGGTCGAGTGAGTTCTAGTTAATATTATAGGCCTATTTTTGACGAAATAGACATATAATATTAACTGGAAGTCAATTTCGAAAGGCATTCTTGTGGAGTCCGAAAATCAGTGAGTTTTCTTTTTAATTTCTTTCTTTCTATTTTTTATGTGTATGATTATCTGTGATGCAATTGTTGGGCTTTGCTTACAATTCGATTTGAATCCTCAGACCTAGGATGCTTTTTTTCTTTGGATTAATTTTCATCTGTTCAGTTAATTGGTTCATGTTAGCGTAATTTTGATTTTCGTTTTGTTAGTTTAATTGTTAAGCCTTGGTTAATTCTGATTAGTTCGAATTGTTAGTTTAAATTGGATTCGATTCAATTCTGATATAGTTGTTTATTGTACTTTCTTCGGGTTGTAATTGGATTAGGATTATTTAGGCTTCAATAGTTGATTTTGTGTGTTAAAACAGTATTTGTTTAGTAGTAATTCAGTAATTAGCAATTAGTAGCCATTAGAATTAGTTAACTATGTTTTGTTCTGTAAATTCAATGTTGGTTCAAGTAGTTATTAGGATTATTTAGTTAGTCTGGTCATTAATGTTGAGTTTAATTACTAGATTTAATAAGAGTCTAATTGGGATTGTTCTTTAATAGTTGGCAATTCAGAGTTTAGGAAATTATTTAGTTACAACTGTAATTCTAGTTTAAGTGTAGGGGTATTTTAGGTATGTGGGGGCAAGGGAATCTTTAAATGATTGAATTGGAAGCTACTAGAACTTTCTAGATAAGTTTTAAATAAGATTTTTGGTAACTTAGGGGTGTAACTTGGGTAACAAGTCAGGGAATAAAGGACTAAGTAGGCAAAAAACTTAAAATAACATAGGGACTAATGTGTAAAAACTGAAATCCGAGGCTGCACCTTTTGTGCCTATAAAAGGGCATGCTCTTTGCCTTGAATAACAAGTTTGGAGCCATAAAAATCCCCCCTCAATATTATCTCTGAAAATTTGAGTTTCTAGTTTGATTTTTGAACTCTGAACCTTAGATCTAGTTCTTCAAAAAACCAAAAATAATAGAAAATCTCTAGAAAAACTAAAAAAAATCAAAACTACTGTTTCATTGAAATTTCTAGTTAACTTTGAATTTGAACTTCTGAATTGCCTCATTTAGCCTATATTCTATTTGCTGGTACACGCTGGTGGTGCCTAGGTGTCTTCCAAGTGTGTTTGGGTCCAATTGAGGCTATTTTAGGCTATTTTGTTGATTGTTGGCTTCAAAGTTGGTTTTGGGATTAGTTTTGAGTCTATTTGGATTTCTGCAAGTGAATCTGGTGGTGCTGTTTCTACTCTGAAAATTATTCTGGGCTGTGTGTTTGCTGGTTGATGGTTCATTGATCTGTTGTGTTTGAGCTGTTGCTGATCTCTCCTTTCTTCATTTTTATCGAATTCGAGGTACACATTTGGGATGTCTCAATGTAAATTCTTCTGTCCAACAATTGAAATGAAATTGAAGTTTCTGCTGTAGCTCCATTATTCTGTTAATTTCATTATTTTTTAAACAATCATATGTGATTTAGTTAATTATATACTATAATCAAACTGTGGATTGTATGCCTGGACTGTTTTCAAGTAAATTTGGATTGTTTATGATAATCAATTTATATTAGTTTGCTAATTAGCCTAGGGATCTTATGTTTGGTAATTAGTTGGACTGTCAAATTTAGAATAGTATTAGTTGTAGTTAATCTAGTCCGTGTGTTTAGTATAAACTTGTCGAATTGAATAACAATTCGATTTGGGAATTATTCACTGGTTTTAGCTCGTTTGAATTTGTTCCTGTGTAGTTTGATTATTGAAATCGGAAGATTAACTGAAGCATGAAGTAATTTCGAATTCTGGAGTCCTCATGTGTATTAACAGTAGTTCATTTCCAAATTCACGAGTCACTTGAGTGTTGACTTAGTAATGTTAGCTAAAACTAATTCAAAATAGTTAGTATAATGTGTGTTAATAAAATCACTTTTCAAACCTGTTTTTTTCACCTTGTTAGCATCTGAGAACTCGACAGAAGGCCAGCAGGTAAAATAGTTGGAGCTTGAAATTGAAATTCAACGGATCAACATCTTGTTAATTCGAGTAGTTGAGTTTTGTTTTCCTGTTGCCATTGTTAAAGACACATAGACCCGTTTGTTTTAATCCCAGTAGGCGTATTGGCTTAATTCGATTAGCTCCGCAATCAATCCTCCTGTGCGGCTTTGGGCCTTGATATTCGAACAGACGGCCCAGGTCCTGGTATAATGATCTATTCGATTGGACCTGGGCCAGATTTGACATGGCTTATTCTTTATGCTCACCCGAGTAATGGTTTCCTTATGTGGGTTATTTCAAAGCCCGATCTGGTTAAGGGTCAAAATTCGTGATAATTTTAAACAATGATTAATTAGGACTTTCCCTTTTTATTTTTAGGGACAAATTAAAATAGAAAATTATAGATTGTTCTCGGTTTGCCTTTTAATAATAAAACGAGATGAGCCTCGCTAAACAAAATAAATAAATTGCGGGGCCCTCGATAAATGTTTATACTAAAAATATTTAGACTTCGGGACTGGCCGTTTAGCGAATTTCACGGCCTTCCCCAAAGATAATAACGTGTTAGTCGCTTTAGGCGCGTTTTTAATAATCTTACCTTCTTAAATACGGGTGCACATTTATGTGACCCAAATCCAAATCTCAACGAAGTTGAAATGTGTCAAAAATTACAGGTGCATTTATGTGACGCAGTTCGAGATATATTTTCACGACGTTGCAATTATCTTACAATAATAATAATAAAAGCGGTTCAAATTTAAAAACACATAGGTCAAAACCTGTACTAAAATCAAATAAATAAGCCAAATATGACGGTTGAGCGACCGTGCTAGAACTACGGAACCCGGGAATGCCTAACACCTTCTCCCAGGTTAACAGAATTCCTTACTCGAATTTCTGGATCGCGGACTGTTAAACAGAGTCAATAAATTCCTAGATTCGGGATTCAACCAGTGACTTGGGACAACATTAATCTCCTAAGTGGCGACTCTGATTTTCAAATGAAAAAATCCCGTTTCGATTATCCTTTAAGTGGAAAAACTCCTTTATGCCCTCACGAGGTGTAGCGAAAAAGGAGGTGTGACAATGAGTTAAAGTTGTTTAAGAAGACATGTTTTGGGCATTTTCTTTCCCTGTCCAAAATATGTATCCAAAACCAGGCAATTCACCTTCTCATGAAGTATAAATTGAACGCATCTGATTCTCTTTTTTTTTCCAGCAGAGATAAAGGGGGACATGCTTATTGGTTGATGGAGTTTACCCTTATCACTGGCCTTATATGTTTTACGGAAGTGACGGACTTTGGTTACACAACTAACTATGATTGTAAAATAATGAGGAGCTATTTTCCGAATAAGAAAAAATTGAGAAGTCATACTTGAAAAGTATTGTGACCAGTTGTAGTTGGGTGAATGATGAGGATGTAGTCAAGTTGTGTCTACTCTATATGATAGAATTCTCCATCTGTCCTTCAGACAAAAATAATTTAGGTTTTATAGACCATTTTAGGTTCTACTTGGTGGATTCGGGGAGGTATGCGAATTACGCATGGGGTGTCAATGCTTATGGTCAATTGCTTCTGTCCATGAGGCACAATATCAACCCTTCTGTGCATTTTTATCTCATTTGAGGTTTGCACTCGCTATGCAAATATGGATGTATGAGTGTTGCTCTAAGGTCAAAATTGATATAGCTACAAGGATTGGTAATTTGATCCCCCGCATATTTAACTGGACAACTAGTAATCACAAGATATGGTTATCTGCATTGAATGATAGAATAATCAATCCATTATATATATATATATATATATATATATATATATATATATATATATATATATATATATATATATATATATATATATATATATATATATATATATA
>MU690367.1:75942-85948 GCA_026770625.1 Nicotiana glauca
TTTTTGAAGAACTAGATAGCATTCGAGAGTTGCTCAATGATTCCATCAAGTTTGTATTAAAGGCAATAAACAGTCAAAGGGATAATAACATTGATGCTAAGGTTTGATTCGAAATATATTCATTTTGGACAATAATTTTTACCATGTCTATATTTTTATTATCATTCATAAAGTATATAGCCTAACAAATTATGCTTGTAGAGTTGTAGTTTACTTGCAGTTCTTCGAAAAATGATGAGCATTACAGAAAAGAACAATCAACACAATCCAGACAATAGTGATAAACCAGTGTTGGCTAGCAGCAGTTGACACACCTCCTTTTTCACTACACCCTCCCCCCGGAAGGGGTGTAATAAGGAAGTTATTTCTAACTTGAAGTGACAATCGAAACGGAATTTATTATTAAAAGATTCAGAGTCGCCACTTGGGATAATTATGGTGTCCCAAGTCACCGGTTCAAATCCCGAATTGAGGAAAGATTGACTCTGTATTACAGTCCACGAACCAGAAATCCGGGTAAGGAATTCTGTTAACCCGGGAGAAGGTGTTAGGTATTCCCAAATTATGTGGTTCTAGCACGGTCGCTCAACTATTATTATTGGCATAATTATCGGATTTTAGAAAAAATCTAAACCTATGTGCATTTTACTTTTAACCGCTTTTATTCATTTAAAAAGAAGATTTAACATCATCTAAAATATGTCTTTGGATCACATCACATGAAATGCACCCGTAATCCAAAATATATTTTATTCAACGTTATAAAAATTTGAATTTGGGTCACATGAAATGCACACCCGAATTTAGGAAGGTAATATTATTAAAATTATGCGCCTAAAGAAACTACACGTTTGCAACTTTGCGAGGGCTATGAAAATTCGTTAAATGGCACGCCTCATATTCTAAGGATTAAATCAAAATTAATTAAGCGAGGGCCATGCAGTTGTCATTTTGTTCAGCACGGCACGCCTCAATTCTAATTTTAATGGGAATTAACTAAGTTAAACTACATGAGGAATTTCTAATCACTAATGTGCAAATTTCAGACTTAATAATAATAATCAAACACGACACCATAGTGATTGTGTTGCAAGAGCCCATGTCAGTTAAAACGTGAGGCCCAAACTATTAAAGGATTCAAGTCTTTCCATCTTTAAAACAAGTCCGAATACTGTATTTCGAAACCCAGATATTAGCCCAACTCTAAAACTATTTCATGCGGCCCATTTATTATCCACAAAATGCCATTTCACAGTAAACATACTTTTATCTTTTTCCAAAATACAAAGTGCAAATCTTCAATTGCTTGATCCCAAACTACCCCAAAATAAAAGTATAAAAGTTACCAATTTCACATTTGAAGCACGTACAAAATGCAACAATCAAAGGCATTGCTAAATTACTGGAGACATCTATACCCTATCAAATGGTTTGTAATTTTGAGATCCTCCAACGTTGGGCCTATTTTAGGAAGTACATTTAACCCTTTTATCTTTTAAGCACATTAACAATCAAGGCTCACCACATTAACAGCCAAGGTCTAGTAATGTTGACAAGTTTCAACCCAAGTGAACTTATGGTGCAAGACTCACAAAGCGGCCAAAATCAAACGCCCATGCGTCCATATGCGCACAGGAGAGGAAAATGGGCTCACTTGAGGCCCAAAAGGACAAACGCTACAATACAACACTGCCCCTTTAGAACATTGGGCCACACGCTACAGCCCAAGGTTGTAACTCAACATACATGAACGGTTACGACATCAATGGTTCAAAAATGTTCTAGAGAATTAAAACTAACATTAGTCATTCTGAAATAACAACTAAACTCATGCATCAACTAATTATAATAATTAACATATGCCATTTATCATACCAGTTACTTTGTAAATTCAAAGTGAGATGAACATGCTCCAAACATTATCAAAACCCCTGAAGTTAATATATAGACCCACTTTTCAATCACATGGACTTGTTTTAACAAATGAGCAAAAAAATGACAGGGAAAGGCACGTATGCAAGCTCTAACTTCATTGAACATTTGTATTTTCTAAGAAAAATCCTAACGCTTTTCCCTGTTAATCCTAACACAACATTATTAATGTAACTTCTAAGAGATGCATCCCAAACATACTGAATCAACAAATAACAGGCAAAATTTCAATTACAAATATCGTGAAACTTCACAAGTTAACAGCACAATCCTACTTATACAGGACATAATTGTAAGTTAGATCATCATACTAATTAAAATATTCCTAAGGCTGAACATTATAAACACAAATAAGGCTGGACAAAAGAGATGAAATTCATCATGGATCTCATCATTTTTATTCAGATTCCAAGGCCAGACTTCCATTACATCTAGGTGATGTCCATAAGGCTGAGTAATACCTGGAAATGAGAATAGAAAAAGGGGTAAGGTTCAGCAGCATAAATCAACACCACAACAACCAGCAAAACCAGCTCCAATTTCCAGAAATAGTATCTAATAGCTTGATATCTTTGGTTTAAACGAATAACAGCCCAGCAAACTTTGAAAGCAAGGCTTTGTTGACCAATCTTAAACCATTTCTCACTCGGATGGGTTAAAAACAGTTCCAGAAATTTAAAAGCAATCAAAACCACTGAGGGAATCTAATGAAACAGTAAAACTTGTATTTCTGTATATGAATTAGAGTGTTCAAGGCTACCTAAAATGAAAGGCAATGTGTCTTTATATAGGCCTGCCTAATGCAGCCTTCGTCCGACTAACCAATTCCCTTTTTACCCTCTTATTTTTTATTGTTTTACCCTTTTTACCCTCTAAAATATCTGAAAACCCCTGCTCCTTAACAAACTAGTGTTCATCTTATCTTCTAGAGCCTTCCCCCTAACAGAAATGATTTCTTCACAACCTGAATTCCCTAAATTAACCTTTGGCCAATCAGTTATTACGACTCATGCCCCCTCCTTTGGGACCCCTTTAAGTTTCTAGACCTACAATTGACTCCCCTACAGATTTATGAAGTGTGACAAATAGGACTACTCAAATGAAAAAACTTCAAACTGATCAAAAGGTGAAATTCTTAAGAGAAATGCAGAACATTTGGCAATTGAAAACAAACTAAGCATGAATCAAACACAACAAGCCCTCACAGGATTACTAAGCCAATATTTAAAAATAAACACAATCCATAAAACTTATTGCAATTAAACTAAATAAACTTAAACAAATTTAGACTAACAATTCAATCATGAACTTAGCAAATAAGCAACAAAAAAAGAAGAAAAGGAACAAAGGTACCTAAGAACAGAATCCAAGGTGAACCTCAACGGGTAGAAACCAAATGCTAAAGTCATCTCGAGATAGATGAAACTCGAGGATAATCAGTTGTTCCTTGATAAGAACAACCAATTAGCCTCTAATTCTGGCTAAATCGGAGTTTGAAATCGACATGAGCAAGGGTTATTAATGCAGGGACTCGAGTTTTAAATGGTTTGGGGAAGATTAGGTTTAGGTCTGATCTTTTGACTCAAGATTCGAGTCGACCTAGGGAGATTTGAAGGGCATGGGTTAGGGATTTGGGAAGAGGGAGTAATAAGGATTCCAGGGTATATTTTTGGGGCAGTTTGGTAGTGGCGCCGCCACCGGAGAATCTGTGGCGGCGCTAGGGTTCATGACTTCGAACAAAAATTTAAGGAGTTTGGGTGAATTTTTGAGGGAAACGGGGTGAAGATCTGAGACGAGTAGGAGTGGTGGTGTTATTTTCACGGCGATTGAACGCCGCCCGCCGCCGTAGGCGATTTTGGCGGGTGGCAGGCGGTGGCTCAGGGCAGAGTTGTGAGAGACGGTCATGGAGGGGGGGTTCTGAGAGGGGGATAGGGGCGTTATGACAATTTTATATCAAGTAACCCCTAGTTTAGAGCCGTTGGATCATCTAACCTAGACGGCTAGTATTAACCTCACATGCAACGAGGTCGTTTGGTCTCGAAGGGAGACGGGTCGGGGAAATTGGGCTGCTAGAATAGGGTTCGGGTTGGAATTATGGCGGGTTTGGCCAGCTCTTGGGGAAAAGAACATTGGGCCTGGGTGAATTGAGGATGAATTGGCCCAAAAACTGAGATCTCTTTTTTTCTTTGTCTTTTTCTTTCATTTTTTTCTTCTGATTTCTTTAAATTGAAATAAAATAAAATCAAACCTAAATTATCCCTAATCAAATTATCCTATCAAGTTAAATTAATTACTACATCTTACACTTATTACACCAAATTAAAAAGGAATACCAAAATTCCAAACTAAAATTTAAGTGTGGAAATAAACAATTGTTGTGTGATTTTCCTTTTGTAAAATAAATAAATACTAATTAATTCTTAAAAATGTAAAGTCAAACCCTAAATGCAAATGCAACATATTTTTTGTATTTTTCACTAATTAAAATGCATAGACAAAAATGCAAACAATTAACAGAAAATACCACAAAAATCCACAAAATTGCAAACACTGAAAGAAATGATTTTGTTTTAAATTTATGGGAGTAATTCATATAGGGCAAAAATCACGTGCTCACAGTTGCCCCTCTTTACTCGAAAATACAAAGAGTTTTCGTGCAAAGATAAAGTGAGCGGATACGAGCAATTTTTGCTCGTTTGAATACTCTGTGGGAAGCACTTTTAAATGATTTGACCGCACCCTGCTTCTGAGGTTGCCTATATATCCTTGGCTAAAAAGAAATCAGGCCAGTGTAGTTCAGGAATATTTGGTAGCTGGGACTACCATGAAGCTGTGATTTCACTGTTGTTTCTGCTGCTGCTACTGGTTACTGAACCCCCTTACTACACCATGACAAAATAAAAAGAAGTTATACTAAATTATGATATATGAATTACAAAACCTATCTATATCTTCAAACTTGATCCTACAGCTCTTGTTGCCATGCTGACTTGTATTCCCCTAGTGAAGTTCCTTTATTGCCGACTTGAATTGTAATCTGAGATGTTTTTCCTTTCTTTAGGTGGATGCCTGACTATCAAAAATTGAACTACATTCTGAGATGCTTTCCTTTTCTCCAGGTGGACACCTGATTGCTGAACTCGAATTGTACTTTGAGATGTTTTCCTTTTCTCCAGGTGGATGCATGACTACTAAACTTGAATAATATTCCCATCCTCTGCAGGTGGGCTCCTGACTGCTAAACTTGAATTATATTACCATGCTCTCCAGGCGGGCTCCTGATTGTTGGGCTTGAAATGTATTCCCATGCTTTCCAGGTAGGCTCCTAATTGCTGAGCTTGAAACATAATCCCTTGCTTTCCAGGCGGGCTCCTGATTTCTGAACTTGAAATGTATTCCCATACTCTCCAGGCGGGCTCCTGATTGCTAAACTTGAATGTATTCTCATGCTCTCCAGGCGGGCTCCTGATTGCTAACTCGAAATGTATTCTTATGCTTTCCAGGCGGGCTCCTGATTGCTAAACTTGAAATGTATTCCCATGCTCTCCAGGTGGGCTCCTGATTGCTAACTCAAAATGTATTCCCATGCTCTCCAGGTGGGCTCCTAATTGCTAACTCGAAATGTATTCCCATGCTTTCCAGGCGGGCTCCTGATTGCTGAACTTGAAATGTATTCCCATGCTTTCCAAGCGGGTTCCTGATTGCTAACTCGAAATGTATTCCCATGCTCTCCAGGTGGGCTGTATTCCCATGCTCTCCAGGCGGGCTCCTGATTGCTAACTCGAAATGTATTCACATGCTCTCCAGGCGGGCTCCTGATTGCTAACTCGAAATGTATTCCCATGCTTTCCAGGCAGGCTCCTGATTGCTGAACTTGAAATGTATTCCCATGCTCTCCAGGCGGGCTCCTAATTGCTAAATGTATTCCCATGCTTTCCAGGCGGGCTCCTGATTGCTAAACTCGAAATGTATTCCCATGCTCTCCAAGCGGGCTCCTGATTGCTAAACTTGAAATGTATTCCTATGGTTTCCAGGCGGGCTCCTGATTGCTGATCTTGAAATGTATTCCCATGCTCTCCAGGCGGGCTCCTAATTGCTAAACTCGAAATGTACTCCCATGCTTTCCAGGCGAGCTCCTGATTGCTAACTCGAAATGTATTCCCATTCTCTCCAGGCGGGCTCCTGATTGCTAACTTAAAATGTATCCCAATGCTTTCCAGGTGGGCTCCTGATTGCTAACTCAAAATGTATTCCCATGCTCTCCAGGCGGGCTCCTAATTGCTAAATGTATTCCCATGCTTTCCAGGCGGGCTCTTGATTGCTAAACTTAAAATGTATTCCCATGCTCTCCAGGCGGGCTCCTGATTGCTAACTCGAAATGTATTCCCATGCATTCCAGGTGGGATCCTGATTGCTGAATTTGAAATGTATTCCCATGCTCTCCAAGCGAGCTCATGATTGCTAAACTTAAATGTATTCCCATGCTCTCCAGGCGGGCTCCTGATTGCTAAACTCAAAATGTATTCCCATATTCTCCAGGCGGGCTCCTGATTGCTAAACTTGAATGTATTCCCATGCTCTCCAGGCGGGCTCCTGATTGGTAAACTCGAAATGCATTCCCATGCTCTCCAGGCGGGTTTCTGATTGCTAAACTTGAAATATATTCTCATGTCCTCCAGGCGGGCTCCTTATTGCTAATTCGAAATATATTCCATTGCTCTCCAGACGGGCTCCTGGTTGCTAAACTTGAATGTATTCCCATGATTTCCAGGCGGGCTCCTGATTGCTGAACTTGACTTACTTCTCTCTGTTCTCCAAGTGGGTACCCCATTTCAATGAAAATAGATAAAACAAAGAAAATTTTCTGCCCCAGTTTGGTAGCTGGGCACATAAGTGAGTGTTAAACTGAATTCTTCTACCAACTATCACTAAGAATTTGAAAGCTAGGTCCTATTATCCAGGGAGGTCCTAACAACTCTTAATTGAACGACAATTATAAACCTAAGTTATATCTTCTAAAGGCATTACCTCCGCTGAGTCATGTTATCTAAGAAGGTCTCAAAACTACATTTTATTATCCAAGAAGGTCCTAAAAATCAAAATCAAGTCTTATCTTAAAAGTGATAATTTTACGACTGAATTATACAACATACAACAGAATTTACGCTACATCTTGTTATCTAATAGAAATCTTGAAAATCAGTCCCATTATTCAGGGGGGGAGGGTACTGAAAACTCCTAATTGAATCATATATTAAACATGAAAACTTTGAAGCCAACTTATATTCCTTATGCTAAACTATGCTATTCATGATTGTTTTGAAATTTAACTAAGCCATATTTTCCAGAAGGGTTCTCAGAATTTACGATCAAACCTGTTTGGTGCTTGCTCTTCCCCTACGGAGAGTTCATCCGAAACAAACGAAATTTTTTGCCCCTATTTCAATCAAAGGAAAATCTTGTCAGTTTAAAATGGTGGTTAGTTGATGTCACTCTTGCTGAAGATGTCTCCACTGTCGTGTTCTGCTTTGACCTGCTTCTTCGTATTGGCCCCGAGCCACTTGACTTTCTGACTGACTTTCAAACTTCATGACCTTTGATGACCCGAGTGTTCTATACCTAAACCGTTGTTTTACATATCTGAACCCTTTCTTTGAACCTTTGCATCCCTATGAAGTTACCAAATCATTCCACCGATGAAATTTCCGGTGACTCCATATATCCCACTTTACATCCTGCTACCTTTGGTATGTTCTGGCCATACTGTGCTTTGCAATTTTGGAAGTTGGTAGTCAGCTTTGAAATCCTTTCTAATTCTCTTTGAGCAAGACTGACATTGGAACATCTTAGAGAAACAAAACCCCGAAAGAAATGAAATGCAATGACCTTGAGAGTTAAGGATAAAGAAAATCCAAAACGAGACGACTTGCTAAAAATAAAAAGGAAAAGAGACTGAGTGGAACAGCTGGTACCATTGATCATGACATGCATTTCAGACTAATCAGCCCAATATCTCCAACCAGTCAACGTTCAGTTGCCATACTTTGTTGCCCCGAAATTCCATATCCTGATTTCTTCACCAAAACCTTAACTTTGTTCATCCTGCGGTGCCCTGAAAGGTTTTCACCAACAGACCTCTCTCATTTGTTCATCTCTCAACTCACTTTCGCTTCAAGGTGCCCGTGAGGGTTTTCACAAATAGGACTCTCTCATTTTTGATTTCTCTCAGTTCCCGTCGCCTTACGGTGCCCGTGATGGTTTTCACC
Organism: Nicotiana glauca; assembly: GCA_026770625.1. Lineage (NCBI taxonomy): Eukaryota > Viridiplantae > Streptophyta > Magnoliopsida > Solanales > Solanaceae > Nicotiana > Nicotiana glauca. The sequence goes on from MU690367.1 coordinate 84,141, forward strand.
AGTAAGACCCTCTCATTTTATTTCTCTCAGCTCCCGTCACCTTACGATGCCCGTAAGAGTTTTGTGACGACCCGATCCATCATCTCATGATTTATCGCCTTGTTTCCCCCTTATTGTGTTGCTTTAAGTTTTATTATCGGTATTGGGTGCGTTAGAATTGATTTGGAGTGATTTTATTAAGAAATGAGATACTTAGTCTCTTTTAAGAAGACTTAAATTGAAAAAGTCAATCGGATATTGACTTGTGAGTTAGAGAGCTCGGAATTGAATTTCGATGATTCGGTTAGCTTCGGGTGATGATTTAAGGCTTAGAAGCGCAATCGGAAGTAATTTTGGAGGTCCGGTGAAGAAGTTAGCCGATTTTGGCGAAGTTAGTATTTTGGCAATTTTCGGTTGATAGGTGAAATTTTTATCCGGGAGTCGGAATGGAATTTTGAGAATTTCTGTAGCTTTGTTATGTCATTTAGGACTTGTGTTCAAAATTTGAAGTCAAACAGACGTGATTTGATAGGTTTCGGCATCGGAAATAGAAGTTGGAAACTCCAAAGCTCTTCGAGCTTGAATTGAGGTGTAATTCATGGTTTTAGCATTGTATGCTGTGATTTGAGGCCTCAAGCAAGTCCATAATGTATTTTGGGACTGGTCGGTGTTATTGGTCGGGGTATCGGGGGCCTCGGGTGTGTTTCGGATGCCTAACGGGTCATTTTTGGAAGATTTTTGCCGTTTTGAGCATAAATGCAATGATCTAAAGGTTCATTTTTAGTTCTAGAGATCCAAATTTGATTTCGAGACTTCCAGAATTTAAATCATGAATTATAGGACTGATCTAGAAATTTTGGTTTAATTTCATCAAGTCGCGATTGGGTTTTTGACGCGAAATGTGAGATAATTGTTTAACGAGCGAAATGGGTATTGAACTGGGCAAACGAGCTCCGAATTGAGTTTCGATTGAAGGGTTGTGTTCGTATTATTATTTGTGACTCATAGGAATAAGAATTGTCTAATTCCTAGTTCGTATGATGAAATTACAGCGATTTTAGTGAAAAATGGTTGTGCTGCAATTTTCTTTAAAAAGCTGATGTATTTTCTGCAGCAGTGAACAGTAACCGCGCGTGAACAGTAACTGCGCGGGTGAAAAATGAACAGTGACCCACGCGCATGAATAGGGCCCAGCGAATAGTGCCCGTGAACAGTGCCTGTGAACAGTGACGTGAACAGTAACCTCGGAAATTTTGGGCAGAATATTTTATGAAAATGGGACTTCGTTCCCATTTTCCATTTTTAGCAATTTGGAGCTCGGTTTGGGCGATTTTTGGACAGATTTTCTTAGAGAACAATGGGATAAGTGTTCTTAACACAATTTTGGTTGTATAACTCGAATCTATTGCAAGTTTTGGTGTTTAATTTGAGAATTTTTGCTGAAAAGGGTAGAAAACCCTCATGGATAGAAATGGTGATTTAAGGGGACAAATGAACTCCGATTTTTGTGAATTTGGTATGTACGGACTCGTGGCGAGACGAGGATTCCATAAATGTGAATTTCAAAATTTTTCGAGACGTGGGCCCGGGGCTCGGGTTTTGCAAATTTCGTGATTTTCGATATTTTTCGAGTCTTTTCGATTGGATTATATTCCCTCAGCATATTGTGATGTATTCGCTCTGAAATTGGATAGATTCGATGTGCGTGAAGGCCGATTTGAGGGGCAAATGCGTCGCGAGCGAGGAATTTCACCGGTTCAAGGTGAGTAATATTTGTAAATGATATCCTGAGGGTTTGAAACCCCGGATTTGCACATCATAGTGCCGTA
>MU690367.1:86016-96697 GCA_026770625.1 Nicotiana glauca
ATTATTTACTCTTATTACCACTGAGTTGGAAGTACTCACTTTACTCCCTGCACCTCGTGTGCAGATGCAGGTATTTGTTACCCGGTAGCGGGTTTGAGCTGATTGGAGATTTGCTACTATAGCTGAGCCACGTGACCGTCAGCGTCCGCTACACCGGATTTTCTACCCTTTTTACTTTAAAAATTCCGTATTGTACACTACTGGTCTTGTAAAGGTATTTGGACTCCTTTAGATGCTCATGACTTGTGACACCCCGGTCGGGTTGTATTGGGATGAAATTAATAGTTTTAATGCCAATGAGTTATATTTTCTATTCATTTGCGTTTGATAGCTGTTAAAGAGATGATTTGGGGTTGTTGGCTGGCCTTGTCTTCACGAGAGGCGCCATCACGACCGGGTATGGAATTTGGGTCGTGACAAGTTTTCACCAATAAGACTCTCTCATTTTTATTATTTTTCCTGCTTGGACCAGAGTGTTGCCCCTGGTATGAATCACCTCTTCTTGCTCGACTTGACATTTCTTGAAGACTGATCAGTATGTCTTTTTTTGGACCGTAATGTGGGATTTTGGATAGGGTTAGAAAGAAAGGGTATTAATGGCTCAAAACAATTCAAATGGGTTCAAACTTACAACTTTCGGAATCAAGTTTCTTATAACATCCACAACTTCTGTCCCAGTTTCTTGTTTGGGGACTTTTGAATTTTATTTTGATGGGACCGAACCGTGAGACTGCCTATGTATCCTTAAAAGGAATCAGGTCGAACGTAGTTCATATCATAGAAATTACTTTGTTGTTGTGATTTTTTTTCTTTTTCTTTCTCTTTCTCTTCTTTTATTTTCTTTCTTCCTTTTCTTTTTGGTGTTTTGTTGGTTTCTCTTTCTCTTCTTTTATTTTCTTTCTTCCTTTTCTTTTTGTTGTTTTGTTGTTTTTTTTCCTTTTTCTCTTTCTTTTTTTCTTTTTTTCTTTTCTTTTCTTTTCTCTTTTCATTCTTTTCTTTTCTCTCTTTTTCCTTTACTTATCTTTCATGCTTGTGTTTCTGACCTCTGCTACTGATTCTGAAAGAGAGGTATGAAAGGAAATAAATAAGGTTCAAAGGGGGTAACAAAGGATAAAGTGTTTAGATAGCAGAACAAAATACCTTCGTCATTCCAATCTTCAAAATATTCCAAGTACAAACAAATCAATTTAACCAAAGAAGATCATACATAATATCTTTGGACCGCATCGGAATTGATGGCCATTTCTACACACTTACCTTCTATATCTGTCAAGTACAAAGTGCCATTTGACAACACTCTAGTTTCGATGAACAACCCTTGCCAATTTGGGGCGAACTTGCCTTTGGCCTCAGCCTGATGTGGAAGGATATGTCTCAACACTTGCTGACCCACTTCGAACTTTCGTGGATGCACCTTCTTATTATATGCTCTTGTCATTCTCTATTGATACAATTGGCCATGACACACTGCTGTCAATCTTTTCTCATCGATCAAACTCAATTGTTCCAGGCGGGTTTTGACCCGCTCATCATCATCATATTCCAATTCATCATCGCACTCAATTTCTTGTATTATTATTTCAGAATTAGATTAGCTTTTAATACTGGGCCGGAGATTCCTCATGCATGTCATGTCATTGAAACCAGCATAAAAAGAACTGTACAAGGAAGAAAAGAAAACAAAAACAAAATTATCATGAATGAAGAAAAGGGAAATTGCATTTCATTGAAATTAAAGATAACAAGGTTTTAACATATCCAAACGGATGGAACCTAGAATCTGAATCACAACCCTGGAATAATCCAAACAACTAAAAGAAAAATCAAAGCTCACTACCAAAACTCCCTCCAAGTAGGAAGAGGAGTAGCTTCCCAATTGTTGATCTTTACACTTGGCCCAATAAACTGCACATCCGCTTCACTTGATCCATATCCAGCTTCCACCATGTTAACTTCATTGAACAACCTCTCGAACCCTTTATCCAAATCTCCATCAACATCAATCAATGAACTGGGAACCGTTGATACTCCACCATGACTGATGCGGCTGCTACTTTCGGAACTGGAACACATTCCCCTTCTGGGATTTTCTCGATTGACACTGTGTCAAAAACCTGATAGACCCACGACCCCTTGTCGTCTTCAACTTCAATGAAAGGTATAATGGCATCATTCTGGGCACACAAACTATCCTCGCCATGCACCACAATTTCTTGTCTGTCCCATTCAAATTTAACCATCTGGTGCAGGGTAGACGATACTGCCTTGGCGACATGAATCTAGGGTCGGCCTAGAAAATGATTGTAAGAAACCGCCATATCCAGCACCTGAAATTCCATAGTAAATTCAACTGGCCCTATCGTCAGTTCCAGCACTATGTCCCCGACTGAATCTTTCCCTCCATTGTTGAACCCCCGAACGTAAATATTGTTAAATATTGTTCTTGTGAATTCTTTGATTATCCACTTTCAATTTATCCAGGGTGGAGAAAGGGCAAATGTTGGCGCTGGAATCATTATCGATCAATACCCGAGTGACCATGGAATCTTCGCACTTTACCGTAAGATAAAGGGCTCTATTATGCTCAGTACCCTCTATGGGTAATTCATCATCAGAAAAAGTGACTCTGTTTACCTCAAAAATCTTCTTTGCTATCTTTTCCAGATGGTTTATAGAGATCTTGTCGGGAACGTGGGCCTCGTTAAATATTTTCATCATCGCCCAGCGGTGCTCGTCTGAATGGATTAACAATGAGAGCAATGAGATTTGAGCAGGGGTCTTCCTCAACTGCTCTACAATAGAATAGTCCTGCACTTTCATTTTCCTCAAAAACTCTTCCACTTCTTCTTCGCTCACAACTTTCTTCACTGACACTAGGTTATCTTTGGAGGTTTTGGCTTTTCTTAACTCCTCAGGGGCAAAGCATCTCCCCGAGCGAGTCAATCCATGGGTCTCACAGACTTCTTCTTTAACCTCTTTCCCTTTGTAAGTCACTGTCATTCGGCCATAATTCCAAGGGACGACCTTTATGTTGACTATTGGTAGATGAGTTACTGGTTTGATAATGACCGGCTCTGTGCGAGCACCTTCCACAACTATAACAGACTTGTTTGCTATCCCTGGTACCACCACTTTTGCTTTTCTCTGTTTCACTGCAACCCCACTTGAGGACTCCTTCTCAACTAACACAATTGGTTTACTGTCTGTTCCTTTCAACCTGATCAACGACTCCCCACTTGTTAACTTTTCACTCTGCCTGATTTCACTGGACCGGATCATCATTACGGTCTATGAGGGCTTCTTTGGCTCTCCTTCTTTATGCACTATCTCAATCATATTGGTCTCATGATGGACCGGCAATGAATTCTGGTTGATATTGGGCGCTTCCGGGGCTTGAACCTCGATCCGATGGGTATCAATGAGCTCTTGAATAACTGTTTTCAATTGCCAGTATTTTTCTGTGTCATGCCCTGGAGCACTTGAGCAATATTCGCAACTTACAGAGTGGTCTAAATTTCTTGGGGGAGTATTTGGTAGTTTAGGCTCAATCGGATTCAACATACCCAACTGTCTCAATCGGTGGAATAAACTAGTATATGATTCTCCCAATGGAGTGAAAGTCTTCTTCTGCGGCCTCTCATTCTTGAAGGCTTGATTTGGTCTAAAACCTATTCCAGGGGGGTTTCTGTAAGCTCTTGGGGGTGAATAGGTATTTTGTGGGGCTGGGTACGTATTATGTGGGGTTGGCGCACGCCATTGTGCGTGGGCAGGAGGTTGAGTGTATGTTTGAGCGTGATGGACATAAAATGGGGATCTGGAGGTGGGTAGTAGTGTTGTGGTGGGCTATATGAAGTGTGAGGGTAAGTTTGGTGGTGGGGTCGAGGCTCATTATAGTAAGGTGATGGGCCCCTGGATCAAGCTCTTGACTCAATTGTTGCAACATCCTCTTTCTTCTTCTTTCCCAATACACCCTCAGTGCCATTTTGGATGGCCTGGGTGGTCGCCTTAATTGCTGAATAACTCATGATTTTGTTAGATTTGAGTCTTTCCTCTACTATGCTTCCTATTTTTACCACTTCATTAAAGGACTTTCCTACTGCTGACACCAAATGACCGAAATAAGTGGGCTCTAAGACTTGCAAGAAATAATCAAATATTTCACTCTCTTTCATCGGAGGGTCAACCCTCGCTGCTTGCTCTCTCCAACGGAAGCCATATTCTCTGAAGCTCTCCCCGGGCTTTTTATCAATTTTTGTCAATGACAGACGATCTGGAACAATTTCAAGATTCTACTGAAAATGGCAGGCGAACGCTTGGGCTAGATCGTCTCATGTGTACCACTGACCATGATCTTGTCGGGTGTACCATTCCAAAGGTGAGCCATTTAAACTTTGACTGAAATACGCCATTAGTAATTCATCTCTCCTGCCTGCTCCTCTCATCTTGCTACAAAAAACTTTTAGGTATACCACTGGATCACCATGCCCGTCGTACAAATCAAACTTGGGCATCTTAAACACTGCTGGTAGTTGAACATCCGGGAACAGACACAGATCTTTATATGCCACACTTACTTGACCACCTAGCCCCTGCATATTTCTGAAAGATTGTTCCAAGCTCTTGACTTTCCTAATCATCTCCTCCTGCTCAGGATTCTTAGGTGGCTTCTCAGTTTCTGTCGGGAGATCAAAATGAGGAGTGTCGGAATATGGTTCTGGAGCTTTGAAAGTAGGCTCTGGGGGGTAATACTGGTTGTCGTGAGTCTGGAACACAGGCTCACTGGAAGATCGATGTAATGCAGCAGGTGGAGGTGCCACAAAAACAGGAGTGATTGGTGGATGAGGGTATGTGACTTGTTTGGGTGGTGGAGCTGGTGGTGTTTGGGAAGTGGTGCCATAGCATTGTTGGTAGGGGGAAATGCTGGAGATGAGTTCACAGTGGGAGGCTCCTGAGGTTGAGCCAATGATGGTATATAAGCAGGGTTGGTGGGATAAACCGGTGGTGGATGCCCCTTTTCTCAGGCCTGGTACATTTCAGCCATTTGTTGCTTTAACTTATGCATATCTTCTTTCATCGCATTAACATCCAATTCTTCCACCTCTTTTGACGGATCGACAATACTTGCCTCCAGTTCTTGGTTGTCCATGTTCAACTTGTTTTTTGACTGGGTGTTGTTGGAATGAGTTGCCAGAATGCCAATCAACTAACCACCTGCCTGGACTCAATACATCAACAACAACCTTGTTAGCGATTATGGCTTTAACAAATTGGTAACCGCACATTTTGGGGAATGAATGCACCTAAGCAGTTAACCATTTTTATTATGCATTTTCTTGGCTGCTTGCGTCATCCCGGCTTTTCCTTATTTCCTTTCGTAACTTCCCTTTTCCTTTTTTCCTTTTTATTTTTTTCTTTTCATTCTTTCCTTTGCCCTCTCTTTAGTTTTATTCTCTCATTTTCTCTCTTATTTTTCCATTGTTTCTTCCTCACGGTTTCTTATTTTCTCTCTTTTCCTTTTCTTTTTGCTCGTATTTTTCCTCTCATTTTCCTTTCCTATTTTTTTCATCACTCTTTTTTTCTTTCTTTTGGTTATGGTCGAATCCTATGGAGATTGCCTACGTATCATGACCCTGTATGAATCAGACCGAGTGTAGTTCTAGGGGATAAAAATAAATAATAAAATATTTTGGAATTTTTAAATTTTTTATAAAAATAAAATGTTTTGATTACATCGACTCATCCTACCGAATTTTTACCATAAAACCAACAGACTCAAAAAGAAAACTAACAGGAGAAAAATCAAGACTCATTTTGACTCAAAAGGTTATCACTCTTTTTTCAAAATTTTCATAAAAATATCCGGCTTTGCCCATGTGGCCTTTCAGTACTTCGAGGGAGAAGATTTTAAGCCTATGTTCGCTTAACCGGCCAAAACCTTGAAAAATAACCAAAGACGGTTGTTCTTGCAAAAACAACCTTCCGGCGTCCTTTTGGGGACATTCGACTATTTTGACAAGAATGGCATCACCTTACTTATTTACAATAAAAATAAAATTTTGTTCTTTTAGGCTATTTTTCAAAAAGGAAGTTGGACCCGATGGGGGTTGCCTACTGTTATACCCCATTTTAATACGGGTCAAACTAGAGTATAACATATTGGTAATTCTGAAGGTTTAACTTAATAAAAGAGTCGCCACCTAATTATTTTAACGGTGAATTAGGACACCAATTTTAGCTAAATAATGCTTAAAATTAACTATGTTTTATATGGTCTGCTTAGTCTTAAGAGTATGGGTAAGAATTCTAATTAATCCTATAGGGAATGTTATTAAGGCACCCTATATGATCCGTTAATTACGGTTAACCGGCCAAACTTAGGTTAATTAAGTTAGAAAAAATCTTGGTTAAAAAAAGGAGTATGGCATTCTAAATACTTTTGGTGTTTTGGGAATGCAACTTATCTCATAATCAACTATTTGAAAATAGCTTTACGTGAATAGAACATAACCGTGCAAAACTATTAATATTAAATTAGAAAAAACACGATTAACCAAAGTCCAACTTAAGAAGATAATGTATACGTACCAAATATGTGTTTTAGCTTACAAAAACTTTAATTCTATTATTATATAAACGTTAGTAATGATCACTTATTAAATTATAAATTTAAAAGGTCTTTGCAATTGGGTCTTATTTTCAAGTGATAAAACATTACCTACTAATACGGACTTGGCTGTTAATATATCTCTTAAAACATTAGATTCAAGCTATCACCCCAAGACACTAAAACCAGAGCCAAACACAAGAAAAAGAAAACCATAAAACCAAACCACACAACAGATTAATAATCATAACAAAACAAAAGTAAATATTTAAGAAAGGAAAAGAAGGATGCCACAGGCGTGAAGAAAAGGAAGGATGCCATAGGCGCTCCCAAGCGTTTCACTTGTTTTCTTGCAATTTGGTGCTTTCTAAGGAAGACGGCGTAGAATGTGATGACTCCATGAGCAAGTATGGGAAATCTCGCAATAAGACTCCACGTGTGGAGAAGGAGATTCATGTCGCTCCAAGAGTTCATGCAAAGAAAAGGGAAAATAAAAATTAGTAAGGAAGCCTTATTATACATTGCAAGGACTATTACACATCAATTCATAATTTTTAATCTCCATACATTTTATATTACTACAACAAGGACTTAAAAGAACATTCAATAGCGAGAAAATTAAAATTTTCTTTTAATGAAAGACAAACCCATTCAATAGCGAGAAAATTTAAGGAAAAAGATAGAAGACTATTTTAGCCATTCAGCTAACTAGACAGATTCCTTATGTAAAAGTTTCATCTTTTATCTAAAGTTAATCACAATGCTCAAAAAGACATGATTTTGCAGAGAATTTTGGAAGAAAGCCACCAAACTTGTATCAATATTTTAGTTTCTTAAATCCACGTTTCTAGATATGTATGAAGAAAGTTTAGAATCAACATTTTAAATTGCAAACACCAATACCAATAGTTATAGCATCTAAACCTCTCATGAAGAAAAATCAAAATCCATGAGCACGTACATTCATACTTCAACAAAGTGAATTTCTTTAATGCCTCAATGGATAATCAATAATTTATCGCCTGAATTTTATCCTCTTAAAAGTACACTAAGTAAACAGATCACCATAGTCATTCATCAGCCCTTAAAATCTATAATAAAGACGAGATTACATTTTAAAAATGTGAGTTCAAGTAAACTCCTATAGACAGGTTGTCTAAGGTGTGAAAGACATGGAGTAAATTAAATTATCACTTAACAGTTTACCTTTAACTAAGTTCATTCTTAAAACGAAATGTTTGAAATCTTAAGCACGATTTCTAAGCAAAATGTGCTGATTTACTATGACAAATGAATCGTTTGCAATGCACCTAGTCCGCGACAAAATCTTTCTTAATATTATGGAGTATGGCAGAGAAGTATGCAAAGAGAAATAGATATTTTCATGTGAGCATTCTATCAAATATTGGTCAGGCATATTTTCCAACAATAAAAAATATCTTGAAAAAAATTATTCCCGTCAACTTTTAACCATAGGATTATTCCATCAAACTAAGGATAAACAGAAATAAAAGTAGAACACCCATCTTTATAGTATTAAAACGTGGAGACTTGACAGAAACTAATAACTCTTGAAATAAACAAGCATCAAGTATCAAACATGCTCTAATTATTACCAAACTATAGCGAAGGAGAAGAAGATACGGACCTCTTGCAGGGCAGCGAACTGAGACGGGGACCTAAGGTACACTATCAAACTCCGACCTTGGACTCGCTACCTCGAACCAACGTCAATCATTTGGGGGTGAAAGTGAGCGGCTCTCCAGCTCAGTTTCGAATGGTGAAGGCAGCAGCGGAACCTTTCAATTTTTGGTAAAGGGGGCGGCTCCAAAACCTCAGGTTTTGGGGTAAAAGGGCAGCTGAAAAATCCCTTAATTTGAGGTGAAAGTAGGCGGCTCTCAGCTTTTCCGAAAATCTCTTCAAAGGTCATATAGGCTGATTTCTAGGGTTCTTGGTTTGGGCGGGATTTCGAAATTGAATGAAGGATTTTGAACGTTTGAAACTTGAACGTTGATGTTGCAGAAAATTAATTAAGGTGCAGAGCTTTTTGTTTAAAATGGTAATGGCAAGTTCTGCCATGGCTGAGCAAGGATGGAATTTTGTTAAGAAGAAGAAAGAGAGGAGAAGAAGTGGCGTTTAGGAGAGAGAATAGGAAAAGATATTATGATAGGAGAAATTCTAATCTAATGGACCTATGGCTGAAATTAAGTTGCAAAATAAACATAATAAAAGGAAAGTAAATAAATGCTGATATTTTGGAGTTTTCTAGAAGATTTGATCCTAACCGTTTATTTAAAATTATTGGCTCAGATGTAGCCACATGGACATTGGAGTGGGGATGTGTGTGAGGGTGTGCTAGGCGTGTGTTGTGTTTTAGACTGTTGGAGCCTATGTGGTGCTGACATGGAATCTACGTGGAGATGACGTGGAAGAAAAAATAGAGCAGGTGGGTTGGTAGGTCTGGGCCTCCAGTTTGGGCTGTTTTTAGTAGAAAATAGTGGGCTACTAACTAGACCGCATTTCCTTTCTTCTTTCCAAATTCTTTGGGCTTTTAATAATTAAAAATTATATTAATATTAAAAATACACAAGTAACTATCCTATTTATTATACCTAATTATAATTACTAATATTAAATAAAATACTAATCGTAAGATGACGCAAGATTTATTAAAATAATTTTGTAATATTTAAAAGCTTTTTTGCAAGAAATAAAATATTCTCGCTTAGTGAGATAAAAGAAAATAAAAATAATTTTCATAAAAAGTAACAATAAATACTATTAAAGTATGAACGATAAAGACGATAACAATAGAATTACTACTATTTCTAATTATAATAATACTAATTTGGCCTATTTTGAAATAACAATGATGAAATAATTATTCTTACATTTTGAGTAATATTAGAAGCTCAAGAAAGTAATTTGGAAGAAAGGAGGGACAAAATTGGGTGTCAACACCTACGTATCTCACACCCTATGAGAATCTAACTGGCATAGTTCGGGCAAATAAAATAAAACCAACTATTTTTGAAAACAAATCCTTTTTCTTCTTTTTCTCTTTCATTTTTCTCAAAATTCGCTTGAGTTTCAGTATCATTTGGGTATTGGTTTTTCTTTCAAATCAGGTGTCACGACCCAAAATCCCAACCCGGTCGTGATGGCGCCTCTCGTGAAGACAAGGCCAGCCAACAACCCCAAATCATCTCCTTAACAGCTATCAAATATAAATGAATAGAAAATATAGCTCATTGGCATTAAAACCATTGATTTCATCCCAATACAACCCGACCGGGGTGTCACAAGTCATGAGCATCTAAAGGAGTCCAAATACCTTTACAAGACCAGTAGTGTACAATACGGAATTTTTAAAGTAAAAAGGGTAGAAAATCCGGTGCCGCGGACGCTGGCGGTCACCTGGCTCAGCTATAGTAGCAAATCTCCAATCAGCTCAAACCCGCTACCGGGTAACAAATACCTGCATCTGCACACGAGGTGCAGGGAGTAAAGTGAGTACTTCCAACTCAGTGGTAATAAAAGTAAATAATGCTGAGAGGCAAGAAATCACGTAAGAGCACTCCATCATGCTATAAAGGACAGTACAATCCTTTTACGAGAATGAGTAGTTCCATGAAAATCCTTTATAAAATAATATCTGAAATATAACGCTATCTCAAGCAGTAAAATCAATTATACCATAAAAACCATAAGGTATCAGATCATTCTCTTTTTAAAATAGTGGAAACAACAATTTCAACAATTAAGGAATAATCAAATGTTTGCCCCTCGGGCTCAATATCAAATTCTCAGTATAGTGTCAGCCCCACTGGCTCACTCCCAACTCACCAGCACACAACAATAGCCCATCGGGCTCACTCCCAACTCACTAGACACAAACAACAGCCCCTCGGGCTCACTCCCAACTCACCAAACACAAACAACAGCCCCTCGGGCTCACTCCCAATTCACCAGACACAAACAACGGCCTCTCGGGCCCACTCTCAACTCACCTGGGTACCCTGCGCTCACTGGGGGTGTATACAGACTCCGGAGGGGCTCCTACAGCCCAAGCGCTAT
>MU690368.1:0-10076 GCA_026770625.1 Nicotiana glauca
AGCTTATGCACTTACAAGTTTATTTTATTGATTTGTCTACTCATATTATAAGATCACCTTTCTTGTTCATTGAACTTATGATATTAACTTGAGATAATTATATAATTTTGCTCTAGAAATAAAAAATAGATAATCAGTGCAATTTAGTTTAGATTTATAGCTACCAGCAAAATAATCACTTTGTATTTGCAGATATTTTACTGCACTCAAGGGGTAGTTGTAGTAAATTACAAATGTTATTGCATTTGTATGATCTTTTGATAGGAGGTTCACCAAAATAATACTATGAATCTTGTAAAAATAACACTAAAGGTTTTTTGTAGAATCAATTTTATTTATAAGAGGGTCATTTGCTCAGTCAAAGAGAAAATAGGTTATCCTGGAGGAAATAGGTTAATCTAGTAGCAATTATTTTTAAACTAAGGAAGTTAATGAAATTTTACAATTAATCTAAGTCTTAATGGAATTTTAGAAAATTAATCTAAGATACATGTGGAACAAACAATTAAGAAAAAGAATACTCTATCCTCTTGTAAGGGCACATAAACGATGAGGATCTAAAGAGAGTCCGAAACTTTTTTGATGATTTTCTGGACAAAAAATACATTTTTAATGCTAAAAAAAATTACACAAATAGGTATTTCGCATTATTATACTGCGAATTACCTTAACGGAAATTTAGCCGTTAAATTAATTCGCAGTATAATACTGCGAATTATAATTTTTTTTTTTTTTATAATTTGCAGTATTATACTGCGAATTATTAAATTTTTTTTTAACTAATTCGCAGTACCTTTATTAATTTGGCCCCACCAATTAACTGACATAACAATAATTCAAACACATAAAACGTAGTACTATATTGCGAATTAATTATTAAATTTTTCTACAAGAAAGTAACTTTTTCACATGGGTTTCATCTTTTTCACAATTAACAAATTTTATTTTGGTTGTGTTATTGGTTGCTAAAGTCTGAGTTTATTTTCATTTGCAAAATCTTGTACTTTTATGATAATTAAAATTTGTCGAAATCTGAGTTACTTTTTAGAATTTTTTTATCTAGTAATTATTGCTAGGAAGATTGTTTATCTTCTCAAGTATTTTGATGCTAACCTACTTGTAGAATTAACCTTTCCGTGTTTGCTAAGAAAAAATCTCTATTGTGTTAGAAGTACCAATTACTTTACTGAATTAGATTTCTTAGAAATAAAAGATGCCTTCCCGACAAAAAGAAAATGAACAGTAGATCTATCTTTCTTAAATGAAAGAAAGAAGTAATAAAAGTACACTACAATATATATTTGAATGAGAAAACTGAAACACTATATACTTCAATGACGAAACACGCTAACGTTAAACAATATTGGTAGTGATATACAAAGATTCTTTGCCTAAAAAACTTATGTTACTCTGGACTTAAGTTGTTCAAACAAGAAGATAGAAAATATGCAATATATGAACATTTTTCTCACCACAACAACTAATTCATGCTCCGCCGCACTTATAAAATATAAATTCTTTGATGAACCCAGCAAGATTCTAAGAGCGTGTTACTAATTTGAATTCAACTAATTATCTAATCTTAGTGTACTAGTTTGAATTATTGTTATGTCAGTTAATTGGTGGGGCCAAATTAAAAAAGGTATTGCGAATTATAAAATTTTTTTTTTTAAATAATTCGCAGTATAATACTGCGAATTACAATTTTTTTTTTTTTTTATAATTGGCAGTATTAAATTTTTTTTTTGTAATTCGCAGTATTATACTGCGAATTGTTAATTTTTTTTTTATATTTTATTTTATAATTCGCAGTATTATACTGCGAATTACTTTAACGGCTAAATATCCGTTAAGGTAATTCGCAGTATAATACTGCGAAATACCTATTTATGTAACTTTTTTTTTAGCATTAAAAATGTACTTTTTGTCCAAAAAATCATCAAAAAAGTTTCGGACTCACATGACGCTCAAGTTACTTTAGCCTTCTTTTCACAACACTCAACAATATTTCAGACTTAATGAAACGTAGGCAACACACATAATTACGGGTAAAAATCCAACCTTTACTATTCTCGCAGAATATACAAAAGGACTCTCTATCGGAAGTCTTTGGTCTTACAATGATCTACTATGATCTGATCTATCTGATCTGATCTTCTATCTAAAGAAGAGTATAGGGCTGTGTAGGGAAGGGGCTCATTGTTTGGGAAGGGAATCTATTTTGTCATATGTGATAAACTAGTTGAGGGAAGGCCCGTATACGCGCCTAACATTGTAATTTTATTAGTTAATTAACTTTTGAGGTTTAACAAACTTTATATTTTAAAATTACTTTTGAATGTAAAAATATTTAGTTTGAAATTGTCTTCAAATAGTTTGGTAGATGAAAATTATTTAATTTTTATTTTCAAATTGCTTTAAGATAGTATGGGTAAATATGAAAATCTTGTAAACATAGATACTTCTTTTTGTTGGTGTATTATTTAAAAATTAATTTTATTTTCTCTATGGAAACTTCTATTTGAATAAACAAAATTAATAATTTTCCAAAATGAGAAAAAGATTGAAAATGAGCATTTGCATAGCACAAATAGTCTAATCAACACATGCATAGTCCATTTAAAGGAGAGTAGTGGCTAGAGGAATGTGGGGTCCACGTGTATTTTGCATTTAAGAAATGCAAATATGAAATTTTTATGAAATGACATGTATGCCCTTGGTCAACCATCTTTCCTTTTCTATATAATAGAAACGGATGCCGACAAAAGTTGAGGGATAAATTGGTCATTACAATCGTAAATTCATATATAGTATCTATAGTAAATCCTTTTTTAAACCAATTGAGTTACTCATTTTTTATCCAATTACAGAATTACCCTCCTGGGGCAAAGGCCAGCTTTTAAGCTAACAGCTGAAGCACACATGTTGACCTCAAGCTACTCAAACTGTGGCTTATATATAAGTAGAATTTGGGGTGTTTATGATTAAGTAAATGATCATTTGAAGATTATATTTGGATAAAAACATATTAAGGTCTAGTTTTCTTATTTTAAATATGTGAAAAAGGATTACTTTGAAAAAAATGGTCTAGTTTTGAGCTATATATACGAAATTGATCTCTATGATTGAAATTATATACTCTATAATATAGAACTTATCCACGCAAGGAACTAGAACATACAAACATTGAAATAATATTTTGAAGCACTAACTAGAACGAAACCCATCACAACTAGCTTCCAATATGTACATGTCTCAAGTTCACATTGTGCATGCAACAATCTTTTACTGTGATTTTTAAAGTTTATTTGGACACACAAGAAGGTTTTGGATTGTGTCTTGCTCGATTTTCGCAATTTCAAAGAACCTTATTTGAATGTAATAAACATACGCAAACAAAAGTAAAGTGTGAAATTTAAACAGCCCAATAACTTTACGTGGAAAACCTCCTTGTTCAAGGGAGTAAAAATCACGATCTAACTCAGTAGAATTTGCTTCCAAACTTCTCTAACTTCAAAGAGGGATTTTAGGTTACCACTCTATAACTAAGGAAACTAACTTTAATACCCCTTTCCTACGATCAACTTTATTATATTGTAGCTACTCTTCCCAAACTAACTCTAGTATAGGAAGCTAATACAAAAACTCAAAGTTTATGTGCTAACATATCATTATACTTTATTTCCATGCAAGTCTTCCTGTAATTAATCTTTGTGAACGCTACTGTGTTAAAACACAAAATTAGAAAACTGTTAGAAGAATAAAAGAAACTGGAAAAATAGTAAAGATTAAGAAATATTCCGAGTCCACAATTTGTTTGTGCGTCCTTAAGGAATTTTAACCCCCTCACACGTTGCCAAGGTAATGGATTAAATCCTCCCAGGATAAAACGGAATAAATCTTTTTGCAACAGTGGCAATACAAACTGCAGGATACCAACGAACTTAAAAAACGGAGCAAAATCACACTTACGAATTCGAGAGAGAGAGACTGCGAATTAGAATGCAGTATTTTCAGAAAGAAGGAAGTTCTGTAATGTTTTTTGGTGTCTTAAAATCGAAGCCATGCCTCAGAATTTATAGGCAATTATTGGAAGATGTATGATGTTTGTTCTGGAAAAGGTGCCTTTTCAGAAGTTTACGCGGCCTGCCGCAGTCCTACCGCGGTTACGCCAGGACCGCGGCCAGAGTGGCCTTCTGAATCTGCCGCAGGGTTCTGGCGCGGTTACCCCAGGACCGCAGCCAGATTATCCTTCTGAATCTTCAGCAGTGATCTGACATTTAATTAATTATTAAATAATTAATTAAATAAATTTTGTCCAAAAAATAATCTTATCGATCATTTGACAAATCCAAAGCCAAAGCCAAAGCCGAGCGAGCGACGACGACGGCACGAGGGTTCATTCTCTTCAACTCCTTTTAAGAGCTTTAAGAAGTGATTCTATATATAAGCACACAAATGTGGTTGTCCCTCACCAATGAGGGACAAAGTGCAAGACAAAATTCACTTCTTCAAATTTTCATTTTCCCTCCATTTTATTTCCCTCCATTTCCAATTCACACTTCTTCTACTTTAAAGCCAAATGGCTTAAAGTCTCCAACAATCCCCCACATGAATGGGAATGGCTGTATCAAGAAAGATCATAGATGAAAGCTATGTGATTTTGCAAGTAAGGATTAATCGCATCTGGATAAGTAGGTTTCCCTTTGAACTTTCCGTAGTGAACATATGTCGGATATACTCGGTCAATCGGTAGATTTGATATCTTTGAACCGTCGAACTTTAGTGTATACCTAGACAACCATATGTCACACAATCAACCCTTAACCGTCTTGTAGTTCTCATTGTTGTGTTCGTTTCAGCCATGAACACCGCCTGGTCTCATAAGTGCATAGAGAATTGGCCTTACAGAATTCTCATTGAAGCGGCTTTCACTTCACACTTACATAGGTGATTCCTAAACGTGTAATCCTTTAGATTGACACTATTTGATAAATACCTCATCAAACTTAGGTAATCATTAAAGAACATGTAAAGTTCTATCCTTGTTACTGAACATTGTCTTCATCATGAGAATGGACCAAAGATATTATTTTGACAATGTTGAACCGGTCAATCACAACTTTGTTTGAGCTCCTTGAACCTAGATCTCGGAACATCCAAAATTCTAGGTAGAGTTACCGCCATGTTGACTTGTCCTCGGCCATAGTCCCATTCCCTTAGATGATTTCTCAACTCCCTCTCTAGTTAAGCCTTTTGTAAGCGGATCCGCAACATTATCCTTTGATCTTACATAATCAATAGTGATAATTCCACTAGAAAGTAGTTGTCTAACGGTATTATGTCTTCGTCGTATATGACGAGACTTTCCGTTATACATAACGCTCCCTGCCCGTCCTATTGCAGCCTCACTATCGCAATGTATGCAAATAGGAGCCAAAGGTTTTGGCCAGAACGGAATGTCTTCTAAAAAATTCCGAAGCCATTCAGCTTCTTCACCGGCTTTATCCAATGCTATAAACTCTGATTCCATTGTAGAGCGAGCAATACACGTCTGTTTAGAAGACTTCCAAGATACTGCTCCTCCACCAACAGTAAACACATATCCACTTGTGGACTTTGTTTCTGTTGAGCCGGTTATCCAATTTGCATCACTATATCCTTCGATAACTGCAGGATATTTATTGTAGTGCAAAGCGTAGTCTTGAGTATACTCCAAGTATCCCAGAACTCGTTTCATTGCCACCCAGTGATGTTTGTTGGGATTACTTGTGAATCGACTAAGTTTACTTATCGCACAAGCTATATCAGGTCGTGTACAGTTCATGATGTACATTAAGCTTCCCAACACACGAGCATACTCCAATTGAGACGTACTTTCACCTTTATTCTTCATAAGATGATGGTTTAAGTCAATTGGAGTCCTTGCACTTCTAAATTCCAAATGTTTGAATTTTTCAAGTACCATTTTCACGTAATGTGATTGAGACAAAGCTAGACCTTGAGGAGTCCTCTTGATTTTAATTCCTAGAATTACATCGGCAACTCCTAAGTCTTTCATATCAAACTTACTAGCAAGCATGCGCTTAGTAGCTTGAATGTCGGCAATGTCTTTGCTCATTATTAGCATATCATCAACATATAAGCAAACAATGACTATATGATTTGGAACGTTCTTAATGTAAACACATTTATCACATTCATTAATCTTAAAGCCATTTGACAACATTGTTTGGTCAAATTTCGCATGCCATTGCTTGGGTGCTTGTTTTAGTCCATAAAGAGACTTAACAAGTCGACACACCTTCTTTTCTTTTCCCGGAACCACAAACCCCTCGGGTTGGTCCATGTAGATTTCTTCCTCTAAATCACCATTTAAGAAGGCTGTTTTTACATCCATTTGATGGATTTGAAGATCATACAAGGCGGCTAATGCTATTAGCATCCGAATGGATGTAATTCTTGTTACCGGCGAGTATGTGTCAAAATAGTCAAGACCTTCTCACTGTCTGAATCCTTTGATAACAAGTCTTGCCTTGTATTTGTCAATAGTACCATCGTCTTTCATTTTCTTCTTGAAAATCCATTTAGAGCCCAATGTTTTGTTACCTGGAGGAAGGTCAACCAATTCCCATGTATGGTTGCTCAATATGGATTCTATTTCACTATTGACCGCTTCTTTCCAATATTGTGCTTCTGAGGAAGACATTGCTTCCTTGAAGGTACGAGGCTCATTTTCTAACAGAAAAGTCAGAAAATCTGGACCGAATGAAGTAGATGTCCTTTGACGTTTACTCCTTCTCGGATTTTCTTCATTAGGCATACCATCTATTATTTCCTCCCGAAGTCGTTTTGACTTTTGGCAGGTCACTTCACTTTCCTTTTTATATGGAAAAATAGTTTCAAAGAATTCAGCATTATCTGATTCTATTATCATATTAATGTGAATCTCAGGATTTTCTGATTTATGAACCAGAAAACGATATGCCTTGCTATTGGTTACATATCCAATAAATACACAATCAACCGTTTTTGGACCTATCTTAACCTTTTTAGGTTTAGGAACTTGTACCTTAGCTAAACACCCCCACACTTTGAAGTATTTCAAGCTGGGTTTCCTTCCTTTCCATTTTTCATAGGGAATGGACTGTGTTTTACTATGAGGTACACGGTTGATTATTCGGTTAGCTGTAAGTATAGCTTCCCCCCACAAGTTCTGTGGTAAAGCTGAACTTATCAACAACGCATTCATTATCTCTTTCAACGTTCGATTCTTTATCTCCTCATTTCCATTAGATTGTGGAGAGTAAGGGGCAGTTGTTTGATGAATAATGCCATTTTCCAAATATATTTCTTCAAAAGGAGATTCATATTCTCCACCCCTATCACTTCTTATCACTTTGATATTTTTATTTAGTTGTGTTTCAATTTCACTCTTGTATTGCTTGAAAGCATCAATTGCCTCATCTTTGCTATTAAGTAAATAAACATAGCAATATCTCGTGCTATCGTCAATAAAAGTAATAAAATACTTTTTCCCACCGCGAGATGGTATTGACTTCATGTCGCAAATATCTGTGTAAATTAAGTCTAAAGGAGTTGAATTCCTTTCAACGGACTTATAAGGATGCTTAGCATACTTTGATTCCACACATATTTAACATTTGGAATTAATGCAATCGAATTTTGGCAATACTTCTAAATTTATCATTTTTCGCAATGTTTTGAAGTTGACGTGACCTAAGCGCGAATGCCATAAAGTGTTTGACTCAAGTAAGTAAGAAGAAGCATTAACTTTATTGATAGGAACTGCTATTACATTTAGCTTAAAAAGGCCTTCATTCAGGTAACCTTTTCCTATATACATATCATTCTTACTTACTACAACACTATTAGAAACAAAAAATACATTTGAATCCATTCTTGACAAGAATTGATGTAGACACAAGATTCTTGCGAATTTTTGGAACATGGAGAACTTGGTTTAGAGTCACTATTTTTCCCGACGTCATCTTCAGCGCAATCTTGCCAACTCCTTCAATTTTGGCTGTAGACGAATTTCCCATGAAAATTGTCTCGTCGGGTCCTGCGGGGGCATAAGAAGAAAATAACTCCTTGTTAGCACAAACATGGCGGGTGGCTCCAAAATCTATCCACCATTCTTTAGGATTTCCTACCAAGTTGCATTCAGACAACATGACACACAAGTCCTGCATTTTTTCAGCATTTTCAACCATGTTAGCTTGATTTTTCTTCTTATTATCATTCTTTGGTGCACGACAATCCGCGGTCTTATGCCCAGATTTTCCACAGTTGTGGCAATTACCCTTGAATTTTTTCTTGCTTGGGTAATTCTTTGGTCCAGAAGCCTTCTTTCTCTTCTTGTTTTGTGGCGCCTCCTCAACAATGTTAGCCCTTATTATTGTCGAGTTCCCACGTGACTTCTTTTCAGCATTTTTGTTGTCTTCTTCTATCCTCAAACGCACAATTAAGTCTTCAAGTGTCATATCCTTCCGCTTGTGTTTTAGATAGTTCTTAAAATCTTTCCACAACGGAGGTAATTTCTCAATGAAAGCGGCGACTTGAAAGACCTCATTTATGACCATACCTTCAACAAGGAGGTCATGCACAATAACTTGTAATTCTTGGACTTGAGTTATGGCCGATCTAGTGTCAATCATCTTGAAATCCAAAAATCTTGCAGCCACGAACTTCTTAAGTCCGACATCCTCAGTCTTGTACTTTTTCTCAAGCACATTCCATAGCGCTTTTGAAGTTTCCATGACACTATAGACATTGTACAGGCTATCTTCCAAACAACTCAAAATGTAGTTTTTGCACAAGAAATCAGAATGTTTCCGTGCTTCAGTTACAACAAATTGTTCGTCATCTGGAGTGTTTTCAGCCAGGACCCGAGGATCCTCCTTGATGAATCGCTGCAAACTCAACGTAGTAAGATAGAAGAGCATCTTCATTTGCCAACGTTTGAAGTCAATACCGGAAAACTTTCCGGATTTTTCTGCTGGTGCCATAGCATGAGCAGGAGTTGAACGGTTTGACGAGGCAGCAACACGCGTAACAGTAGCACTCGTTCCCGCAACATTTCCATTAGTTTGGTTTTCATTCGTCATTTTTTCTGTAGAGTTGGAAACAAGACAGAAATTTGTTCAATCAATGAAGTTTTGATATCTTCAAACTGAATACCAAACCAAACATACAACACGTAACAATGGTGAAGTTTTTATATACTTCAAACCCGTACGTTTATTATTCCAGTAAAGTTTTGATATACTTTAAACCGGACAGAACAATTATTGGAGTAGAAAGCTTGAAGGTTTTAGTCTCCAAAACAATATACAAAATATAAATAACAGTTTAATATATATTTCAACACAGAAACGTTAGTTAAAATTCCTTAAGCTTGTGAACGCTACTATATTACAACACAAAATCAGAAAACTGTTCGAAGAATAAAAGAAACTGGAAAAACAGTAAAGATTAAGAAATATTCCGAGTCCACAATTTGCTTGTGCGTCCTTAAGGAATTTTAAACCCCTCATACGTTGCCAAGGTAATGGATTAAATTCTCCCAGGATAAAACGGAATAAACTTTCCTTCAACAGTGGCAATACAAACTGCAGGATACCAACGAACTTAAAGAACGGAGCAAAATCACACTTACAAATTCGAGAGAGAGAGAATGCGAATTAGAATGCAGTATTTTCAGAAAGCGGAAGTTTTGTAATGTTTTTTGGTGTCTTAAAATCGAAGCCATGCCTCATAATTTATCGGCAATTATTGGAAGAGGTGTGATGTTTGTTCTGGAAAAGGTGCCTTTTCAGAAGTTTACGCGGCCTGCCATGGTCCTACCGCGGTTACGCCAGGACCGCGGCCGGAGTGGCCCTCTGAATCTGCAGCAGGGTTCTAGCGCGGTCCTACCGCAGTTACGCCAGGACCGCGGCCAGACTATCCTTCTGAATCTTCAGCAGTGATCTGGCATTTAATTAATTACTAAATAATTAATTAAATAAATTTTGTCCAAAAAATAATCTTATCGATCGATCATTTGACAAATC
>MU690369.1:1776-33697 GCA_026770625.1 Nicotiana glauca
CCAACTTTCGGAATCACATTCCGACCTCGATATCAAAATTTCCACTTCCGGTCGAATTTTCTCAAAAACCTTCAAATTTCTATATTTAGCCAAATGACTTCAAAATGACCTCCGGACATCCGAATTCACATCCAATCGTGATCCCCACTCCAAAATCACCATACAGAGCTATTCCAAGACTCAGAATCCCAAACGGACATCTATAACATTGAAATGCCTTCCAACCCAAATAATTAAAAATCTTCAAAAATACTAACTTCCACAATATACGCCGAAATGCTCACGGGTTATCCAAAACTAAATCCGGACATACGCCCAAGTCTGAAATCATCATACAAACCTGCTGGAACTTTCAGATCTCGATTCCGAGGTCATTTACTCAAAGTTCCAATCTTAGCCATTTTATTCAACTTAAGGCTACCGCAATGAAAATTTTCTTTCCAATTTGACTATGAAATTCCCTAAATTCAGCTCTGACCATACGCACAATTCAATATACCTGAAATGAAGCTATTCATGACTTCCAACTGCTGAATGATGCGGTAGAGCTCAAAACGACCGGTCGGGTCGTTACACCAGCCCATCATCGCAATTGCGATATTCTTCGCATTTGCGAGCCAGGCTTCGCAATTGCAAAGGTTGCAGACTTGCAATACACCAGCAGTTTTCCTAAGTCCAATTTCACTCCGTGGCCTATCCAAAACTCACCTGAGCCCTCGGGGATCCAAACCCAACATGCCGGCAAGTCCAAAAACAACATATGGACTTGCTCGTGCAATAAAATCATCAAAATAATATCAACAACTATGAATTAAAGCTCAAATTCATGAAATCACTCATGAATATCAAAATTTCCATGTTCTCAAATAAAGGTCCGATTTATACTAAACGAACTATGATTCTTACCTAACTTCACAGATTAAACTTAATTAATATGTACGACCTGTACCGAGCTCCGGAACCAAAATACGGGCCCGATACCATCAATTTCAAACATCTTTACATTTCCAAAAACTCTTATAATTTAAGATAAACAATTTCTTTCAAAATTTTATTTCTCATGCTTGGGACCTCGGAATTCGATTTCGGGCATACGCCCAAGTCCCATATTTTACTATGGACCCTAAGAGACCATCGGATCATGAGTCTGGGGTCTGTTTACCAAGAATGTTGACCAAGGTCAACTTTAATAAATTTTAAAAGCCAATTTCCTTATTTTACTTAGATTTCACATAAAAGCTTTCCGAAAACGCACCCGAACTATGCACACAAATCATGGTGAGATAAAAAGATGTTTTTAACTCACATTTTAACTTGAAAAGTTGGCAGTCTTGTTGGTATTTCTGTTGCAGAAGATCCTTCTTCGTGATCGCAGAGAGACTAACGCGATCGCGTAAGGGAAAGTTCTGAGGCTGCTTGTTTCTTCTTCGCGTTCGTGAACATGGGTCCGTGATCACATCGGGCATGACAGATGGAGCATCGCGTTCGCGTTGGTGAACATGCATTCACATAGTATTAGGTTTGAGCTGAGGCAGCATGATTATCTCTTTGTGTTCGCGAGGTCGGTTCCGCGAATGCATAGTTCAGTCAGTGGTGCTTAACGCGATCGTGAAGGTTATTGTGCGATCGCGTAGGGTCATTCAGGGTCATCTTTTTTTCTTCCTCTTTGGGATCGTGATGGTACTTCCGCGATCGCGGTGGCTGTGTATCTGGGCAGAATATTTAAATTTCAATATGAGGGTTTGAGTTCATAATTCCAATATTCAATTCAAAGATCGGGAGAAGGAGATTTTGGATGGAATTTTCAGAGGATTGATTGGTGTAGTGTTCTTCACTCAAATTTTGTTAAATCCCATGATTATATCTTGATTTTTATCATTTAATTTGGGAATTTGGGGTGAAAATTGGGAAAATGGAAAAAGATTTGAAGAGTTGATTTTGGGGGATTTGGGTGGCCATTTGATATCGGATTTTGGTGAATTTAATATGGGTAGACTCTGGAGGGAATTGCTTTTCCAATTTTGTGATTTTTATAGGATTCCAAGACATTTGCCCCGGGGGCCGGGTTTGCGCTAATTTCGGGATTTTGAGTTAATTTGATTATTTTCACTTGGGCTTTGTTCCTTTGGCGTATATTGATGATAACATACTATTTATGGTTAGATTCGAAGCATTTAGAGGCCGATTCGAGAGACAAAGGTATTGTGGGTTAGAGTTTGGATTGGTTTGAGGTAAGTAATGGTTGTAAATATTGTTCTGAGGATATGAAACCCCGGATTTTACATCGTTTTACTATTTTGAGGTGACAAACACGCTAGATGATGAGCATGGGGTCGTGCACCATTGGCAATTGTGA
This sequence comes from Nicotiana glauca, assembly GCA_026770625.1. Classification (NCBI taxonomy): domain Eukaryota; kingdom Viridiplantae; phylum Streptophyta; class Magnoliopsida; order Solanales; family Solanaceae; genus Nicotiana; species Nicotiana glauca. The sequence continues at coordinate 4,133 of MU690369.1, forward strand.
CTTGGTTTGTCCCGTATGACTGTTAAGTCGTGTATTCGATTGAAAACAATTTTATATCATTGTATTTTGAAAAGTATTACTATGCTTTGAGCTGAATGCCATATTTGGGCCTCGTGCCAACTATTTTGTACCCTTAGGTGATTTTTACTACTATTCCTCACTATTTGACATAATAGTTGTACTCGGTCATGCTGTGTTTTACTAAAATCATAACTCAGCCTTATTTACTCAATTTTGATATTATAAATGATATTTTGGGTTGAACGCCCTGTTTTACTATTAGCCCAAGTGGCTTGAGAAATTTTTGACTGAGTGAGGTCAAGGTCCTGAATTGTAAGGATATTATGGGATCGGGCTGCACGCTGCAGCAAGTTGTTACTGATTCATGATATTGTGAGGCCGAGGGTCTGATTGATCTATGCCACAAGGTGGCTTGTTGTTATGATGCTGAGGGCCTTATATATTATGCCATGATATTGCTTGTTATAGTGCATGGACTGTAGGAGCCGCTCTAGAGTCTAAACACCCCTAGTGAGCGCGGGTACCAGTGAGAGTGTTAAGATGTAGACCGAGGGGCTGTTGTTGATTCATATTGTTGCATGAGGGGCTGTTATTGATTCATGTTGTTGTCCGAGGGGTTGATTTCGAGTTATTGTGAGATAGCCCGAGGGGATGGTTCTGTTGATATTATGCCTGAGGGGCGATTTATTATATGTGCCTTGCTCCAGGGGTTGTTTGTTATTTATGTTGCCCGAGGGGCTGTATACGAGTGAATTTTATCTGAGGGGCTGATCATATTTTCACTATTTTATCACTTCATTTTGAAAGTTGTTGAAAGACAGTTTCAAAGAATTTTTACTGAAATTTGATTTTAACAAGATGACTTGATTTATATACTGCTTTGGAAAATATCATGTACTTACTGTGGTGTTATGACGTGGATTATGTGTTTTCTTACTACTCAGTCTTTATTTACTTTTTTTACTTACTGAGTTGGCATACTCACATTACTCCCTACACCTCGTGTGCAGCTATTTATGAACCCGATAGGGGGTGTTGATTTCTCAGTGGCAGGTTCATCGGAGTTAGTAAGGTAGTTTCATGGCGATCGCAATCTTGCTTTTCTCCTTCCTTAATCTCCCTTAGTGTTTCCTGTGATTGTCACGACCCAATTTCCCCTCCGTTGGGTTTCATGATGGCATCTAGTCTTAAGGACTAGGTAAGCCTAATAATTGCGGAATAACAACCATGAATAATAACATCTAAACTTCTTCTGAAATAGAATTCTTATACAATGAACATCTTCCCAAAACCTGGTAGTACAAGTCATAAGCTCTATAGAGTTTTTCGCTACCATTTCTAAACACACCCGTAAGAAAATAGGTACAGTAGTAAGAATATAAAATAAGAAGGTGAGTCTGAAGCCTACGAATGCAGCAACAGGGCTACCTTGAGTCTCCTCGGCAAGAATCCTCACAACTTCTAGCGAACAATACTTGAATCTGCACAAAAGAGCGCAGAGTATAGTACCAGCACAACCGACCCCATGTGCTGGTAAGTGCCTAGCCTAACCTCGGCGAAGTAGTGATGAGGCTAGGACCAGATTATCAAATAAACCTGTGTAATATAGAGTACAAAATAATAGGAAGCATATAATAATGGTGGCAACAATGATCAACCGGTGATATAAATAGAAGGCAACAATGACATCATAAATGTTTTTTTTTCAACACATAATAAATATAAGTGCAATCAATTAATTAAGTCCTTCAAATATAAATCTTTCGCCTATAAACCCTTCTAGTAATGATATCTAATTTTTAATAAATATATTTCGAATATATTTTCTTTCGAGTAAAGGTCACCTTGTGATGCTTCATTTCAAAATCATAAATAATATAGGTCTCAGCATACTTTCACATTTTCACGGCACCTCGTGCCCATATATTTATGTCTCATATTGCACAACAATATTCTCATGTTACTTAGTTCATAAAGTAGAGTACAGCTTCCATCCCAATTAGGAAATCAACAAGAAGAGATGAAGTTTTTTTTAGACATCATTTGATAAAGAAAATACCCTTTTCAATTAAAGTACAATATCGAATGAATCATTACCTTTGATACGAGAAATCAATAAAACAAATATAGTAGAAATTCCCTTTTAAGTAAAGTACAACCTCAATCGATTTAAGGAAAATTTAGTTGAGAAATCAATTGAGTTAAAAATGTAACAATTATTGAAATTTGGACTATTGAACATATAAAAAAAATAAGGCGAGGTATTATAAACACTATGGATTCCAACACAAAGGATCACAACAGTAAAGAGATCTAAATAGTTAATACACTTGAATTGTTAATAACAAGTAACACAGCAAACAGAAAGTGCACGACATCACCCTTCATGCTTTAACGCTCTCTCATCAAAACAATACACGGCATCACCATTCGTGCTTTACACTCTTCCTCACCCAAGAAACAAACACAAGGCAAATAGGGTAAGGGAATCTATAACATCGAAATAAAATCAAGTAACAACAAACAATCTGTAAATAAACGTAAAGGACAACATAACTAAATTAGAATCAGGAAAATCAAGGACAAGTGCACGACATCAACCTTCGCGCTTTTACTCTCGTCCTCACCATAATAATCAATATAAACTGCACTGCATCACCCTTCGTGCTTTTACTCTCATCCTCACCATAAAATTAATATAATCGACACGGAATTGTACATCGTGTGGCACAGTATCACCCTTCGTTCTTTACACTCTTCCTCACAAAATCATACACGACATCACCCATCGTGCTTTAACACTCTTCGTCATAAAATCATAGACGGAATCACCCTTCGTGCTTTAATACTCTTCCTCGCCCAAACAACAATCACAAGAAATAAGGTCAAGGAAATAAATGAAATCACAATGCAATCCCGGCAAGGAAACAATAGTACAACAATCAAACCCCCGCAAGGGAAACAACATCAAAGCAATAACATCCCGGCAAGGGAGACAATATCATGATTCTCTCTCTCCTTTCTTCTTTCACGCTTACTTCACAACTCAATTCATAACTTGAGCCAATGCTACGATATTTCACAATTGAATTCTCAACTTGAGCCAATGCTCTATAATGTTGAACAATTCAATTTTCAACCTGAGCCAATGCTCTATAATATTCAACAATTCAATTTTCAACTTGAGCCAACGCTCTACCATGTTCAATCAACAATAATACTTCCACAAGTCATATTCCTCAATAGAAATTATCATATACAGCATATACAATACGAAACAGAGTCACATTAATTAAAGTATAAGACTCACGGGCATGCTTGACACCAACGTGTAGATACTCGTCTTGTACTCAATAAATAACACATAACAAATAGGACACAACTCCTAATCCCTCAAGCTAAGGTTAGACAAAATACTTACCTTAACGGAGTTATTCCGTATTCTAAAATAGCATTCTTGTGTGAAACAACCTCCGGACGGTTCCAATTTTTCTTGAGCTTTTTCTTACCTTACTACAATATTCCGAAAATTGTAGAAACTTCAATATTTTTAGAATCATACAAAAGTGAACCATAATTAGGAGGATATTCGTGGGTTTTCCTAATTTAGGCATTTCATCAAATACTAGTTGAGCATCTTGATTTCAAGTCTCTTTTACAAGGTTTCCTTTATTCCCGAACCCAATCTTTACTTATTTATGTTCAACAATCTTTTAATAAGCCTAATTTGTACATGCATGTATACATAATAGTATTACACCCAATAATCATACCTCAATACCCCATATTATACCCCAAACTCGAAATTAAAGCCTTATGTATAGAATCTTACCTCTTAGATGAAGAACTTGTGATTGGGTTCTTTGATTCTTGAAGATTGATGCAAGATTGGATGATTGAATGTTGGGTTCCTCCTTCTCCCTCTAAAATTCTATCAAATTTCTCTAAAATTAGTGGGAAAATGACCCCAAATGAAACCCCAAAGACTATATATAAAAATGGGGTCGGGTTATAAAAATAGGAAGATTAACACTCCGAGTGCGGGTCTGCGGTCGCATAATGGACCGTATAATGTGTATGATGGCCACAAAAAAGTCGCAAAAGCAGGTGCCCAAAACTGGGCTATACTGGTCCATTTTGTGACCAGATTTGCCATCGCAAATCAAGTATGTAGACCGCATAATGGTTTTCGCGATAGCATATCTGACACATGATCGCATTTTTTCAGCCTTTGGTAATTTGATCATAACTTTATGTAGGAATGTCCAAATGATGAACGGTTTAAAGATTTGGAAACTAGACTCACAGATATTTAATTTGATAGGTCGTGAATCACATAACACCTTATGTATATATGTGTATATGCTCGTTCAAAGTAGGGTCTTGTACGCATTCTCTTGAAATTTTTGTCTATAATGAAATTTTCCAACTTGGCTTAGTCTTAGACCTTTCCTTAGACCCCATATATCTTGTAACATTCCTTATACACTTATTATCATATCCAATTGGTATCCATCATGGTAATAGACCTCTTCCACATATAATATAATATAATTAGAACACGTCAACTTTATTATTTCGCCAAAATGCGTCGAATTGTCCTATGGACTTCCAAATTCAAATTCGGAAACACGTCTAAGTCCAAAATCACCATACGAAGATATTTAAATCACTAAAATTCCATTTCGGGGTCGTTTGCTCAAAAGTCAACTCTCCAGTCAACTCTTTCTATTTGAGCTTCAAAAATAAGGTTTTGATTTTTCTTTAAATTTAACTCCGAATCTTATGAAAATCAAACTTGGCATACATGCGGGTCATAATGTTTATTACAAAGCTTCTTGCGGTCTTAATCCGTTGAACGAGACGTAAAATCTTAAAACAAAAATTTGGGTCGTTACATCCTCCACCTCTTAAGCAAACGTTCGTCCTCGAACGTACTAAAAATTATTCTGAGGTTTCCAAATTGATGATTTTACTTTTACACGTATACTCGCGGTTGATCCCATATTACCGCATTCGACATACACCATTTGAGTTGAGATCATTTCCTTTATCCATATTTGTAAACTTTAAGACTAAATTTCTAACACTCTAGTCATTTCTAGAAAGGCCCGATTTTCATGTCAACACACGATATTAGTCCAGACTGACTATAGAAACTCGTACCTACACACCCATCAAATACGGGGTATTACATTCTCCCCCACTTAGGGTCATTCGTCCTTAAATGAGAAGTAGAGTCCGTCTCCAAACACATAATGTAACTTATTTCTTTCTTTCCACATCTCAATATCCTAATTGTTTTCTAACTCCCAAATTTTTCAAAAATTTCGGCAGAGTCTCCCCTGTAATTTGGGCCTATCCACCTTCTATAGTAACACCAAAATAACTCCTAATAACAACCTCCACAACTCAACAAATCACCACAATATATTTATCAATAACACCAATCCCCGCATCTCAAGCATGACACAATCATAAATATATTTAGACATGAAACACATCATATCTATGACCATAACCACATCTCTAGTCTTAATAGTTGTTCATAATTTATTACAAATCGCCAATTAATCTCATGCCAACAAAAATCTCGTTTCAAACCTCCATTTTCTAATAACGATGCATGAAGACCTAAAAATCAATTACCTGAATTAACGAGTCACATTTAACGCTACCTGAGCACTTATCTTGTGGGAAACAACTCAATAGTTACAATACAAATTGACAAATTACGCACAGAGATATTCATACAAGAATTTTCAAATAAGTCTCATAGGCATGACTCCCTATAAATACTATAGTAAAAAATTTTAATTTCACAAGGGAGAATTTAAACGCATTAATTTTTTTCACCACAAGGACCTCGTCCTTATATGAAATCCACCACAGCTTGTAGCTAGTTTAAATATCTCACATAATATTAAAAAAAATGAGGATCTCGTCCTCATCCCCGTACGTGCCACAAGTAATATGTACATTGTGCCAACTAAAATTTTTCATTTTCTTTCTTCTTCTTCTAAATAATTCTGTCAAACAAAATCACAACATACAATGAACCCTCACACCGATAAGGAATAAAATTTGCAACTTAAATTAATTTTCATGAAATCACATCAAAACCCACATCAAAACTATTTTTAGTGACTAACACATAATGATAGACATATATATCTCCATATAAATAGGAGTATGCACATAAGTGATTTTAAGATTACAAAGCTCACTCATGAGTAGAGGACATTAGGAGGACTTGCCTCGATACTCATAACCGAATCAAGTTAAGGAAATTGTTCTTTATGATAAATCAAGTTCGTTCTTGTAACGACCTCAGCTATACTATAGTGAATATACCAATGGGTCGGGCCTCCACCTCTTAGGTGCCATCTAACAGCTTTTCCTCCACCCCTAATCGGTAGTGTAGGTAGAGTAGTAAATGTAATTGAGTACGTGGAACGTGTGCTCTGATGGAACAGATTTCTCCCAAGTCTAGGACAATTTCTCAGGATGTTCCTAGCATCACCATCTTCATAACAACACATCCGCAGTTTGACTGCTCATACTGAGTTCCTACCTGATAACATAAATAACCATTGCAAGAAATTTCATGCCACTGGTACATTAAAAGATGACTTCCCCAAGCGACTGTTGTGATTAACTTAAGCACTACGAGTATGCTAAAATTATTTCTGTGACACCACTGATACTGAAATGTAGAATTATTAAGGACGCGAGAATATCTCAAGTCTCATCATCACCCCATTCAAATCCCATCTCTTATCATATGCAAGTTTTGGAAAACCTTTCAATACCACATAAATACATCTCAGGCCAAAATTGATATAATACATGACCCCGCAATTTGATTGTTGATAGTGGACTCCCCTCACCTAGCACGAAGCCGTATGAAACATTCTGATGATTCACAATACTGACCTTTATTGCTCGTACGACACCAGTCATAAGATACCTCAAGCCATTTATTTGCCGCATGTCATCCTCGTGATGGTTAAACTCATTTCCTCAAGTGTCTTGGCTAGCTAGTAAGTACCCTTTTGCTAAATATAAATTTCGTACAAAACACATAGTCTCTAATACCACCAACTAACCAATTAAACCTTCTTAAGATTGTACTTGTCAACTAGATGTCAAAATATATTGCATCCCCATGTGCACAACTGAAAGATCTCTCCATACTTCCGCATCCGCAATTCTGGATGACACGTGGTAACATAGTCAAGAAACTCTGGTTCCTTTATAACCCCTTTACTATATCGCAAATCATATGCATAGTGCGCATTTCCATACATGAGTAGATGCAAAAGAACATAAAATATACGCTTCAATCTGAATCAATATCACACGATAAAGAATGAAAGAAGTGAGGTTATCCTAATAGTTATGTAGCCTCTCGAAGATAAGTAAAGACGTCTCCATACCATTCCACAAGACTCTACTAAACTCTCTTATGACTTGTAGCACCTATGAACCTAGAGCTCTGATACCAACTTGTCAGGACCCAATTTCCCCTCTGTTGGGTTTCTTGATAGCACCTAGTCTTAAGGACTAGGTAAGCCTAATAATTGCGGAATAATAACCATTCATAATAACATCTAAACTTCTTCTAAAATAGAATTCTTATACAATGAACATCTTCCCAAAACCTGATAGTACGAGTCATAAGTTCTATAGCATTTTTTGCTACCATTTCTAAACACAACCGTAAGGAAATAGGTACAGTAGTGAGAATATAGAATAAGAAGGTGACTCAGCAGCCTGTGAACGCAGCAACAGGGCTACCTTGAGTCACCTCGGCAAGAATCCTCAAGACTACTAGCGAATAATACCTGGATCTGCACAAAAGAGTGCAGAGTGTAGTATTAGAACAACTGACCCCATGTGCTAGTAAGTACCTAGCCTAACCTCGGCAAAGTAGTAACGACGCTAGGACTAGACTGTCAAATAAACATGTGTAATATAGCGTACAAAATAATAGGAAGCAGATAATAATGGTGGCAACAATGATCAACAATGATATAAATAGAAGGCGATAAGAACATCATAAATGTTTTTTTTTAACACATAATAAATACAAGTGTAATCAATTAATCAAGTCCTTCAAATATAATTCTTTCGCCTATAAACCCATCTAGTAATAATCTCTAAATTAATAAGCCTTTCAATAAATATATTTCGAATATATTTTCTTTCGAGTAAAGGTCACCTTGTGATGCTTCATTTCAAAATCATAAATAATATAGGTCTCAGCCCACTTTCACATTTTCACGGCACCTCGTGCCCATATATTTCTGTCCCACATTGCACAACAATATTCTCGTGTTACTGTGATGACCCAAAGGGTCATCACCTACTTCCTCATCTACTCCGTGCTTTCGAGGTCTTGAAAACCTCATTTTTACTTGCCTCGATGTGTGTGCGCAATCCGGGCGTGTAGCCGGAAGGCTTAAATATGAATTCTATGTGAAAAATGATGAATTTTGATATTAATATGATTAAAGTTGACTTTGGTCAACATTTTGGTTAAACGGACCCGAATCTGAGATTGGACGGTCCCAGAAGGTCCGTAGAAAAATATGCGACTCGGGCATGTGCCCGGAGTCGAATTCCGAGGTCTAGAGCCTGAGGAAAGTATTTTTCTGTGAAATTATTTTTCTGAAATTATTAAGAAAAATGGAAATAAAATTGATTAAAAGACTATGGTACCTGGCTCGTATTTTGGTTCCGACGCCCAGTACAAGTCTTAAATATGTGTTAAGCACTTTCTGTGAAGTTTGGTCGAAATCGGATGTTGTTTGACGTGCTTCGGACTATAAGTTCCAAATTTGAAAGTTTTCATGAGGTTTAGAAGAAAATCATGTGTTTTGAGGCTTGATTCTATGTATATGATGTTATTTTGGCGATTTGATCGCACGGGTAAGTCCGTAAGATGTTTTTGATGTTGTGTGCATATTTGGTTTGGAGCCCCGAGGGCTTGGATAAGTTTTGGATAGGTGTCGGATTGCATTTCTTATTTATGGAAAATCTAGTATTTTTGCTTCTATGATCTTCGCAATTGCGAAGATGAGCCTCGCAATTTCGAGCTCGCAAATGCGAGCTTTGAGTCGCAAAACCGAAGCCTGGGGTGTGGGCATAGGGTCGCAAATGTGACCCATTTTCTCGCAAATGCGAAGGGCCTCCATCCTCGCCTGGAATCGCAAATGCGAACTCCTATCGCAATTGCGACGATCGCAAATGCGAAGGTCGGGGAACTGAGCAATGTTCGCAAATGCGAACAAAAATGTCGCAATTCCCATGCCTGCATGGTTCACAATTGCGAACCCAAGTTCGCATTTCCCATATCCGCAGCCCAGCAAATTTTATACTTAGTCGAATTTTCATCACTTTTCACTATTCTTTCAAAACCCAAACACCATAGGCGATTTTTCAAGAGCAAACTTCATCCCAAATCACTTGTAAGTTGATTTTTACTTGATTCTTTCAATCGTTAACATTATTAAACGTGTTTTCCACTTGAAATCAAAGATTTTCAACTGGGGTTTTTGGGTAGAACCTAGGTTTTCCATAAATTGGGGAGTTGGACCTCGATTTGAGGTCCGATTTCAAAACAAATTACATACTTGAATTTGTGGGGGAATGGGTAACCTAATTTTGGTTTGAACCTCGGGTTTTGACAACGTGGGCCTGCGAGCGATTTTGGAATTTTTGGGAAAAACTTGGGAAATTCATTCTTATGCATTCAAATTAATTCATATAGTGTTTATTAAAGTAATTGAGCAATTTTTGATTAGATCCGAGCGAATTGGAGGTGGAACCCCTAGGTAAAGCGATAGTTGAGGATTAAGTGGATTTCAAGGCTTTGAGGTAAGTGTTTGGTTTAACCCTAGCTTGAGGGAATAGGAGTGGAGTCTTGTTGCTAATTGCTATGTGATCATGTACGATGTATTGGTATGGTGATGAGTATCTATACATTCGTGTCTAGCATGATCGTGAGTCCTTATAATGTGATTATCATGAATTGGTTGTAAATTTCACGTTTATTGGAGGATTTCTATATGTTGTGAATAACATGTGAACGGTGATATGATCATTTGATTCCTAGGAGCATTGGCATCGAATTGTGATACGATTATTGGAAGTATATGAAATGAATTGATTCTTTGGAGCGTTGGCTCAAAATGGTAGAGTGAATTATAAGATAAGAAAAGTAAGAAAGAGAAAGCGTTGTTGACTGTTCCCTTGCCGGGACACTTGGTTGAACTTGTTGGTTTCTTTCCCTTGCCGGGACACTTGGTTGAACTTGTTGGTTTCTTTCCCTTGCCGGGATTTTTGTCAAATATTTGCTTGTCTTTATGCCCCGTAAATTATGACTGTTGTTTGGGGAGTCACACTGTTGAATGATATGGATCGGGTTGCGCACCGCAACAACGATATTGAGGATTAGGGTTGCACGCCGCAACAATAACATGTGAGGTTCGGGTTGCACGCTGCAACAATGATACTTGATAAATGAAATGGGTCGGGTTACATGCCACAACAGTAGCAATTGTGGATCGGGTTGCACACCGCAACAATGGTAATTATGGACCGGGTTGCACGCCGCAACAGTTATTGATACCATGTGTTTATACTGAGTATTGATTCCTTGTTCACTGTGTATCTAAGCTGCTTTAGTTTGTTACTCGGGATTACTGTTAATATTGTATCTCCCCATAGCATGTTTTGCCCTCCCATGTTGTTAATTGCCTTGTATTCGATTTCTGCTGTATATGTATAACTGCACATGTTTATGTGGTGCCCAGTCTAGCCTCGTCACTACTTCGCCGGGGTTAGGCTAGACACTTACCAGTGCATGGGGTCGGTTGTGCTGATGCTACACTTCTGTACATTTTGCACAGGTCTAGGTTTTGAGGAGCAGCAGCAGCATTAGTACGGGAGCAGGCCTTCATTTTCACGAGACCGAGGTAGTATTGTAGGCATCCGCAGGCCCGTCGTCTCTTCCTTATGTTCTCTTTTAGACTGTTGCTTCCTTGTTTTCGAGACAAACAGCTTATATGTTTCTTTCAGACCTTTGTATTTAGTATATTCTTTGTAGTTCATGAGTAATGTGACACCAAATCTTGGGTAGAGGACTGTTCCGCATTTTGATTCGTATTTAAAAATCATACTTCTGCTATTCATCTTATTAAATTTTATATCCTATATTGATGCAATAAACTGTTAAAATAATTATTTAGTAACGGAAAGGTAATTGAGTATGCTTGCCTAGCTACCACGAGTAGGCGCCATCACGATCCCGATGGTGGGAAATCCGGGTCGTGACAAGTTGGTATCAGAGCACTAGGTTACATAGGTCTCACAACTCACGGACAAACTTAGTAGAGTCTGAGGGGTCGGTACAGAGAGGTCTGTACTCGCTCCCCAGGGGCTACTGAGTTAGGAAAAATCTCTCATTTGTTCTTTCATGTCGTGCGATTTGGTTTCTCAATGCTGATTGAATTTCTACTCTGTTCTTTCACAGATGGCGAAAACACACGCTTCCTCATCCACCGATCAGTAGTCCGAGCCCCAGGCAGCTCCCGCTAGGGGCAGAGGACGTGGCCATTCTAGGGGCCGAGGTAGGGGCAGGGCCTAGCCACCAATAGCAACACCAGTGGCGGACCCTCAGGTTGGCCTTGACGAGGAGGTTCCGGCCCCAGCCCAGATAGTTCCGGTGGGCCCAGCTCAGGTTCTAGAGGGGTTTATTGCTACACAGTTCTTTAGGACGCCTTGGTCCGGTTGGTTGGCCTCATGGAGAGTGTCACCCGAGCAGGATTGCTTCCTGCAGCACCAGCCACTTCCCAGGCTGGAGGAGGAGCCCAGACTCCTGCTGTACGTACTCCGGAGCAACTAGCTCCCCAGACTCAGATTCCACCGGTTCAGACAGTTATGGCAGTTCAGCCAGGGGTAGTTGCACAGGCCGGTGATGGAGCGGCTATGACCGCAGATGCCTTATAGAGGCAGGACAGGTTCACCAAGCTCTTCACTGCCATATTCAGCGGAGCTTCTTCTGAGGACCCCCAAGATTTCTTATATAGCTGCCACGAGGTTCTTCGGAACATGGGCATTGTGGAGTCCAATGGAGTTGATTTTGCGGCTTTTTGTCTATCTGGATCCACCAAGACTTGGTGGAGGGATTACTGTTTAGCCAGACCAGCTGGGTCGCCGCCTTTGACTTAGGATCAGTTTTTAGAGTTATTTCTAGAAAAGTTTCTTCCTGTTACTCTGAGGGATGCTTATCGGAGGCATTTTGAGCGCCTCCAGCAGGGGTCGATGACGGTCACCAAGTATGAGACCCGGTTTATCGATCTAGCTCGCCATGCCCTCGTCATACTCCTCACTGAGAGGGAGAGGGCGAGGAGATTTATTGATGGTTTGATCCAACCTATTCATCTTTAGATGGCTAGGGAGATGGGTAGTGACATTACTTTTCAGGAGGCGGCCAATGTGGCCCGGAGGATCGAGATGGTTCTGCCAAAGCGGGGTGGTCAGAGGGCAGACAAGAGCCCTGTCACTCAGGCCGATTCAGTGGTGCCTCATCTGGAGGTAGGGATTCTTATGATAGGGGTCAGCCTTCCAGACCCTTTTAGTCAGCCCTCTAGGTTTCGCAGGGTGTCCCAGGTGATCGTGGTTTTCGTGGGCATTATTCTGATCAGCAGTCACTCAGTGCACCGCCTCTTTAGAGTTTCTGTGGAGGTCATTCGGGCTGTCAGGGCCAGTCTCATCATACGGAGGGATGTTATGAGTATGGAGAGTATGGTCACATCAGGAGAGCTTGCCCGAGATTGAGGGGTACATAGTCGCAGTAGCAGGGTCCTCGCCCCATGATTCAGGCACCAAGTGACCCACAGCTTGCCCAGCCAGCCAGGAGCGGGGGTAGGGATCATAAAGGTGGAGGTCGAGACCGTAGAGGTGGAGGTCAGACCGCCAGAGGTAGGGGTCAGCCGGTAGCCGATCGTCCCAGAGACATGGTTCAGGTAGGTGGGGCTGAGCCCCGATTTTATGCTTTGCCAGCCAGGCTAGAGGCCGAGTCGTCAGATGCCATTATTATAGGTACTATTCTTATTTGTGATAGAGATGCGTCAGTGCTATTTGACCCTAGGTCTACATATTCATATGTGTCGTCTTATTTTGCACCCTACCTGGCTATGTCTAGTTATGCTTTGGACATTCCTATTTATTTATCTACACCGGTGGGTGACTCCATAGTAGTCGACCAGGTGCATTATTCCTGTGTGGTTGTGTTTGGGGGTCTTGAGACCCGTGTTGATTTATTGCTTTTAGATATGGTGGATTTTGATGTTATATTAGGGATGGATCGGTTGTCCCCGTATCATGCTATCTTGGATTGTCATGCCAAGACCGTGACCTTGGCTTTGGCAAAATTTCCCTGAATAGAGTGGAGAGGAACCTCAGGTCATGCCACCCATAGTGTTATTTCATATGTTAAGGCTCGACGCATGGTCAAGAAGGGGTGTTTAGCTTATCTGGCGTATGTTCGAGACTCCAGCGTAGAGGTTCCTTTTGTTGGCTCTGTCCCTATTGTTCGGGAGTTCCCCGAGGTTTTCCCTTCAGACCTGCCAGGTATGTCACCCGATAGGGATATTGATTTTTGTATTGATCTAACTCGGGGCATGCAACCCATTTCTATTCCGCAGTATCCCATGGCCCTGCCAGAGTTGAAGGAGTTAGAGGGCCAGTTGCAGGATTTACTAGAGAAGGGTTTTATCAGGCCTAGTGTTTCTCCTTGGGGTGCGTCGGTATTATTTGTGAAGAAGAAAGATGGTTCGATGCGAATGTGTATTGATTACTGGCAATTGAACAAAGTGACGATAAAGAACAAGTATCCACTACCGAGGATTGATGATTTGTTTGACCAGCTTCATGGAGCAAAGGTGTTTTCAAAGATAGACTTGAGATCTGGCTACCATCAGCTGAGGATTAGGGCGTCTGATGTCCCTAAGACAGCATTCCTCACTCGGTATGGGCACTATGAGTTTTTAGTCATGTCATTTGGGTTGACCAATTCCCCAGCAGCGTTTATGGAGTTGATGAACCGAGTGTTCAGGCCATATCTAGACTTATTCGTGATAGTCTTTATTGATGATATTCTGGTGTACTCCCACAGCCAGGAAGAGCATGAGCAGCACCTTAGAGTGGTTCTTCAGACTTTGAAGGATAGTCAGTTATATGCTAAGTTTTCGAAGTGCGAGTTATGGTTGAGTTCGGTTGCATTTCTAGGTCAGATTGTATCAGCAGAGGATATTCAGGTGGACCCGAAGAAAATTGAGGCAGTCAAGAATTGGCCTCGACTAGCTTCAGCGATTGAGATTCGGAGTTTCTTGGGGTTAGCACGTTATTACCGTTGGTTTGTAGAGGGATTTTCGTCTATTATAGCCCCGATGACCAGATTGACCCAGAAGGGTGCCCAGTTCAGATGGTCAGATGAGTGTGAGGCGAGCTTTCAGAAGCTCAAGATAGCTTTGACTATGGCACCGGTACTGGTTTTGCCTATGGGTTCAGGGCCTTACACAGTTTATTGTGATGCTTCCCGTGTCGGGCTTGGTGTAGTATTGATGCAGGATAGCAAAGTCATTGCCTATGCTTCGAGACAGTTAAAGATCCACGAGAAGAATTATCCGGTTCATGATATAGAGTTGGCAGCTATTGTTCATTCTTTGAAGATTTGGAGGCATTATCTATATGGCGTGACGTGTGAGGTGTACACAAATCAAAAGAGCCTTCAGTACCTGTTCAAGCAGAAGGAGTTAAATGTGAGGCTGTGAAGGTGGTTAGAGTTTTTGAAAGATTATGATGTTACTATCTTGTATCCCCCGGGTAAGGCCAATGTGGTGGCCGATGCATCGAGTAGGAAGTCCGCCAGCATCGGTAGTCTTGCTTATATTCCGGCCAGCCAGAGACCGCTTGCTTTAGATGTCAAGGCTTTGGCCAATCGATTGGTGAGATTAGATATTTCTGAGCCTAGCAGAGTGTCTGCTTGCACGGTCGCTTGTTCTTCTCTATTGGAGCATATCCGCGATCGGTAGTTTGATGATCCCTATTTGTTTGTCATAAGAGACACGGTGCACCGTGGAGGTGCCACGAAGGTGACCTTAGATGATGATGGTGTTTTGAGATTGCAGGGGAGAGTTTGTGTGCCCAATGTTGATGGGATTCGAGAGTTGATCTTAGCGGAGGCCCATAGTTCTCGGTATTCTATTAACCCGGGCGCCGCGAAGGTGTATCAAGACTTGCGGCAGCATTATTGGTGGCGTAGGATGAAGAAGGATATTGTTGCATATGTGGCTCGGTGTTTGAATTGTCAGCAGGTAAAATATGAGCATCAGAGGCTCGGTGGTTTGTTTCAGAGGATTGAGCTTCCTGAGTGGAAGTGGGACAAGATTACCATGGATTTCATTACTAGACTTCCGTTGACTCGGAAGAAGTTTGATACTATTTGGGTCATTGTTGATAGGCTGACCAAGTCAGCGCATTTCATTCTAGTGGCAGTCTCCTATTCATCCGAGAGGTTAACCGAAATTTATATCCGGGAGATTGTCCGCCTTCATGGTGTGCCGGTATCCATCATTTCGGACCGGGGTACGCAGTTTGCCTCACGCTTCTGGAGAGTAGTTAAGCAAGAGTTGGGCACCCAGGTGCAGTTGAGCACAGTATTCCATCCTCAGACGGACGGTCAGTCCGAGCGTACTATACAGATTTTGGAGGATATGCTCCGAGCCTATGTCATTGATTTTGGAGGCTAGTGGGACCTATTTTTGCCTTTAGCAAAGTTCGCCTACAACAACAGCTACCAGTCCAGCATTCAGATGGCCCCATATAAGGCATTGTATTGTAGGCGATGTTGGTCTCCAGTCGGATGGTTTGAGCCAGGATAGGCTCGATTATTGAGTACAGACTTAGTTCAGGAGGCCTTAGATAAGGCCAAGATCATTCAGGAGAGGCTTCGTTTAGCTCAGTCTAGGCAGAAGAGTTATGCAGACCGTAAGGTTCGAGATGTAGCTTTTATGGTTGGTGAGCGGGTATTGCTCCGGGTGTCGCCTATGAAGGGCATGATGAGGTTCGGAAAGAAGGGCAAGCTTAGCCCTAGGTACATTAGTCCGTTTGAGATTCCTTGTCCAGTAGGAGAGGTGGCTTATAGACTTGCATTACACCTAGCTTATCAGCCGTGCACCCAGTTTTTCATGTGTCTATGCTTCGGAGGTATCACGGCGATCCTACCCATGTGTTAGACTTCAACACTGTCCAGTTGGACAAGGATTTATCTTATGAGGAGGAGCCAGTAGCTATTCTAGACCGGCAGGTTCGTCAGTTGAGATCTAGGAGCTTTCCCTCTGTTCATGTTCAGTGGAGAGGTCAGTCCCCTGAGGCCTCGACCAAGGAGTCCGAGTCTAATATGCGGAGCCGTTATCCACATCTGTTCCCCGACTCAGGTACTTCTTTCTTTTGTATGTTCGAGCACGAACGATTGTTTTAGAGGTGGAGGATGTGACGACCCAAAGGGTCATCACCTATTTCCTCATCCACTCCGTGCTTCCGAGGTCTTGAAAACCTTATTTTTACTTATCTCGATTTGCGTACACAGTCCGGACGTGTAGCCGGAAGGCTTAAATATGAATTCTATGTGAAAAATGATGAATTTTGATATTAATATGATTAAAGTTGACTTTGGTCAACATTTTGAGTAAACGGACTCGAACCCGAGATTGGATGGTCCCGGAAAGTCCGTAGAAAAATATGGGACTCGGGCATGTGCCCGGAGACGAATTTCGAGGTGGAGAGCCCGAGGAAAGAATTTTTCTGTGAAATTATTTTTCTGAAATTATTAAGGAAAATGGAAATGAAAACTGATTAAAATTCTATGGTATCGGGCTCGTATTTTGGTTCCGACGCCCAGTACAAGTCTTAAATATGTGTTAAGCGCTTTCTGTGAAGTTTGGTCGAAATCGAACTCCGTTTGTCGTGTTTTGGACTATAAGTTCCAAATTTGAAAGTTCATGAGGTTTAGAAGAAAATCATGTGTTTTGAGGCTTCATTCTATGTATATGATGTTATTATGGTGATTTGATCGCACGGATAAGTCCGTAAGATGTTTTTGAGGTTGTGTGCATATTTGGTTTGGAGCCCCGAGGACTCAGATGAGTTTTGGATAAGTGTCGGATTGCATTTGTCATTTTTGGAAAATCTGGTATTTTTGCTTTTGTGATCTTCTCAATTGCGAAGATGAGCCTCGCAATTTCGAGCTCGCAAATGCGAGCTTTGAGAGGCAAAAGCGAAGCTTGGGGTCTGGGCGTAGGGTCGCAAATGCGAAGGGCCTCCATCCTCGCCTGGAATCGCAAATGCAAACTCCTATCGCAATTACGATGATCGCAAATGTGAACAAAGTTCCGCAAATGCGAAGGTCGGGGAACTGAGCAGTGTTCGCAAATGCGAACAAAAATGTTGCAATTCTCATGACTTCATGGTTCGCAATTTCGAACCCATGTTCGCATTTCCCATATCCGCAGCCCAGCAAATTTTATACTTAGTCGAATTTTCATCACTTTTCACCATTCTTTCAAAATCCAAACACCATATGCGATTTTTCAAGAGCAAACTTCATCCCAAATCACTTGTAAGTTGATTTTTACTCGATTCTTTCATCTTTAACATCGTTAAACATGTTTTCCACTTGAATCAAGGATTTTCATGGGTTAAACTGGGGTTTTTGGGTCGAACCTAGGTTTTCCATAAATTGGGGAGTTGGACCTAGATTTGAGGTCCGATTTCAAAACGAATTACATATTTAAATTCGTCGGGGAATGGGTAACCGGGTTTTGGTTCGAACCTCGGGTTTTGACCAAGTGGGCCCAGGGGCGATTTTGGAATTTTTGGAAAAAACGTGGGAAATTCATTCTTATGCATTCAAATTGATTCATATAGTGTTTATTAAAGTAATTGAGCAATTTGTGATTAGATTCGAGCGAATTGGAGGTGGAACCGCTAGGTAAAGCGATAGTTGAGGATTAAATGGATTTCAAAGCTTTGAGGTAAGTGTTTGGTTTAACCCTAGCTTGAGGGAATAGAAGTGGAGTCTTGTTGCTAATCACTATGTCATCGTATACAATGTATAGGCATGATGACGAGTATCTATACATTGGTGTCTAGCATGACCGTAAGTCCTTATAATGTGATTATCATGAATTGGTTGTGAGTTTCATGTTTATTGGAGGATTTCTATATGTGGTGAATAACATGCAAATGATGATATGATCATTTGATTCCTAGGAGCATTGGCATCGAATTGTGATACGAATATTGGAAGTTCATGAAATGACTTGATTCATTGGAGCGTTGGCTCGAAATGGTAGAGTGAATTATAAGATAAGAAAAGTAAGAAAGAGAAAGCGTTGTTGATTGTTCCCTTGCCGGGACAATTGGTTGAACTTGTTGGTTTCTTTCCCTTGCCGGGATTTTTGTCAAATATTTGCTTGTCTTTATTCCCCTTAAATTATGACTGTTGTTTGGGGAGTCAGACTGTTGAATGATATGGATTAGGTTGCGCGCCGCAACAACGATATTGAGGAAGGGGTTGTACGCCGCAACAATAACGTATGAGGGTCGGGTTGCGCGCCGCACCAATGATACTTGATAAATGAAATAGGACGGGTTGCACGCCGCAATAGCGGTAATTGTGGATCGGGTTGCACGCCGCAATAATGATAAGTGTGGACCCAAATACCGGCAAGGGAAACAACATCAAAACAATAACATCCCGGCAAGGGAGACAATATCATGATTTTCTCTCTCCTTTCTTATTTCACGTTTAATTCAAAACTCAATTCACAACTTGAGCCAATGCTCTGCATTGTTTCACAATTCAATTCTCAACTTGAGCCAATGCTCTATAATGTTCAACATTTCAATTTTCAACTTGAGCCAATGCTCTATAATATTCAACAATTCAATTTTCAACTTGAGCCAACACTCTACCATGTTCAATTAATAATAATACTTCCATAAGACATATTCCTCAATAGAAATTATCATATATAGCATATACAATACGAAACAGAGTCACATTAATTAAAGTATAAGACTCACGGGCATGCTTGACACCAACGTATAGATACTCGTCACCATGCTTATACGTTGTACTAAACAAATAACACATAACAAATAGGACACAACTCCTAATCCCTCAAGCTAAGGTTATACCAAACACTTACCTTAACGGAGTTAGTCCGATATTCCTAAATAGCATTCTTGTGCGAAACGACCTCCGGACGGCTCCAATCTTTCTTGATCTTTTTCTTACCTTACTACAATATTCCTGAAATTCTAGCAACTTCAATCTATTTAGAATCATACAAAAGTGAACCATAATTAGGAGGATATTCGTGGGTTTACCTCATTTAGGCATTTCATCAAATATTAATTGAGCATCTTGATTTCAAGTCTCTTTTACAAGGTTTCCTTCATTCCCCAACCCAATCTTTACTTATTTATGTTCAACAATCTTTCCAAAAGCCTGCTTTGTATATGCATGTATACATAATAGTATTACACCCAACAATCATACCTCAATACTCCATCTTATACCCCAAACTCGAAATTAAAGCCTAATGTATAGAATCTTACCTCTTAGATGAAGAACTTGTGATTGGGTTCTTTGATTCTTGAAGATTGATGCAAGATTGGATGATTGAATGTTGGCTTCCTCCTTATCTCTCTAAAATTCTCTTAAATCTCTCTAAAATCAGTGGAAAAATGACCCCAAATGAAGCCTCAAAGACTATATATTAAAATGGGGTCGGGTTATAAAAATAGGAAGATTAACCCTCCGAATGCGGGTCTGCGGTCGCATAATGGACCGAAGAATGGGTATGATGGCCGAAAATGCGTTGCAAAACTTGGTGCCCAAACCTCGGCTACACTGGTCCGGTTTGCGACCAGATTTGCGATCGCAAATCAAGTATGTGGACCGCATAATGGTTTTCGTGATATCATATCTGATACAGGATCACATTTTTTAAGCCTTTGGTGATTTGAGCATAACTTTGTGTAGGAATGTCTAAATGAGAACGGTTTAAAGTGTCGGAAAATAGACTCAAAGATCTTTGATTTGATAGGTCGTGAATCACATAACACCTTATATATATGTAGATATGCTCATCCAAAGTAGGGTCTTGTGCGCATTCTCTTGAAATTTTAGTCTATAATGAAATTTTCCAACTTGGCTTAATCTTAGACCTTCCTTATACCCCATATATCTTGTAACATTCCTTATACACTTATTATCATATCCAATTGGTATCCATCATGGTAATAGACCTCTTCCACATATAAGATAATATAATTAGAACACGTCAACTTTATTATTTCGCCAAAATGCGTAGAATTATCCTATGGACTTCCAAATCCAAATTCGGGTACACGTCTAAGTCCGAAATCATCACACAAAAATATTGAAATCACTAAAATTTCATTTCGGGGTGGTTTTCTCAAAAGTCAACTTTCCAGTCAACTCTTTCTATTTGAGCTTCCAAAATAAAGTTTTGGTTTTTATTTAAATTTAACTCTGAATATTACGAAAACCAAACTTGACCATACATGTGGGTCATAATATTTATTACGAAGCTTCTCGGGGTCTTAAGCTGTTGAACGAGACGCAAATTCTTAAAACAAAAATTTGGGTCGTTACAGTGATTTTCCCGGCCATGTTGGTCTTGAGGTTGTCAGACAGTTGTAGTAGATTCTCATGACTAGTGACACCCCAATGTCGGGCTTGTGTATTTATTTAGCATTGGTTATTTAGACCTATATTGTGAGATATTTTCTTGATTAATGGCTTAAAAATGACTTTTATGGAAAAATTGTTTGATTGGGAATTGTGTCGGCTGACCTAGATTTATGATAGGGGCCATCACGATCGGGTCAGTTTTAGAGTCGTGACATCAAGCCTCTGAGGGCATCCCATCATATCATCTCGACCACTGTGGGCAAAATCATCAATGTATACCAGCTGATCAGGTGGTGGTGCGTATATAACGCCATAACCTTTCCCATATCTCATATACATATAATACATACATATATATATATATATATATATATATATATATATATATATATAGAGAGAGAGAGAGAGAGAGAGAGAGAGAGAGAGAGAGAGAGAGAGATCCACAACAATCTAACTCCAGTTGCGTCGACAAACATAAATTCACATGCTACAAGATACAATTTGACTCCAACAAACTTCCTTCAAGCACTTGTATCTCATGGCATGGACTCATTGAATCTACTTGATAAAAAGGCAGTAGCTTCTACTTCAAATCAGATTGTTTCTGTAGATGAGCCAGGAGCTTTAGTTCTGCCTGAATACAAACACAGTGAAGCGTTTGGGATGGAAATGGGTCAAGATTTATATGAAGAAGGGGAAGAAGAACAACTTCTAGATTCTACATTCAAAAATGTAGCTAGGGAGGGGGATCTTTCACCTCGACACATGAGAAGTGGATCCAACAAATACAAAAAGAACGCACATCAAAGGCAACATAGTTGGGATGGTAAAGCAACACAAGAGTTTGTCTTTAGAAAGCCACCAATGAGAAACGCAAAGCAGAAGGCGAGTGTACCCACCGCCTCGACAAGGTCAAACAAATCTAAAAAGAAATGATAAAGTTTGAAGATTATTTGAAGGCAGTGGAACAAGAAGCCAAAGAGTTACAAATTAAAGAATACACAAGATCCGAGAAAGAGGGACAAGATACAATTTGTTACGTATTCTTATTTTATCATTTTTTAAGTATTATCATCACATAATATGTTATAAATTCTGTGATGATCATAGAATATTTGGTCCGTTCAAGTTCATACTTTTTGCATGCTTGCTAGTAGATGAGGCTATTATTTTGCCTCGATAGGATTAGTAATGTTAGGTTTAGCCCGGTTTGTGTTGCCTTGGTCCTATGCCTTTGGAAAATATCCACAAGGCTATGAGATTATATGTCCTCGTGAGACTTTGCCGGCAGCTACACAATGAATCCTCTACATGAGGCTGCTGTCATAAGGCAATGTGAGGCGCAGAGGAGTGATTATATAACCAAGGCATATAGGCAACACCACTGCTATATATATATATATATATATATATATATATATATATAACACCATCTGATC
This sequence comes from Nicotiana glauca, assembly GCA_026770625.1. Lineage (NCBI taxonomy): Eukaryota > Viridiplantae > Streptophyta > Magnoliopsida > Solanales > Solanaceae > Nicotiana > Nicotiana glauca. Next base: position 26,390 of record MU690369.1, read on the forward strand.
ATGAGTCATAGTTTATAAGTAAATGCATGAAATGCATATGAAATACATTAATAAAATCTCTCGGTACGTCATAAGACCATTATGCCTCTGATTAATATCATAAAAGAAACTTTAGGAACTTAGGTATTTTTTAGAGCCATGAACAGATGATAGTATAATATAACACATGGGGAATCAATAACATAAGCATCTCTAGTATTTCTATGAATATAGTAATTTATAGAAGTTGTGCATTTGCTCGTTTTGTTTGTATCATATGGATCATGCCAAATGGAAAGAAGGGATAACCTTAACATACCTGAGCCGATTCTTCGGACAATCCCACTAATACATGACAATCGCGATAAAATAAGTGATGGCAAGACCAGAGTAGGAAAAATCCGTATGATATTCTTGAGGAAGATTGTACCATACTCCCTTGAAATCGCAAAACCCGGTTGCATCTTCACTTGCATTATTAGACGTTAGTGGGCTTGGTTTTGATTGAAAAATTTTTTCTAACTTTGATTTGGGAGATCAATAATGTTGCTGGAGTCTTTCTTTATGCATAAATGAATGCATCCAATTTCATCAGTGAAAATTGTATTTATTTATAATATTTGGTCTAGCAAATCCATGTTTGTTTCATTTAGTACCACCTCCTCCTTTAAACTTGATTAGTTGTCAATTTGTTGCCACACCTACATACCTCCACGTGTATAGTTGTCCCCTTATAATTATCCAACAATTTCACTTAAATATTTATCCATAAATCTAATAATTAACCAATTACCCATTTAATTAAGAATTATCTCAATTTACTTTAATAGTACTCACTTTTAGTATATTTTATACATCTTACTATCATGTTCATGTGGTACCTTATATGATATTAGTCCATAAATACCAGGTATTTTAGCTCGGCCCGTATTCATTCCTAAATGTCAAACTTCGACGAAATTTATTTTCTTCAATTTGCTTACCCTCTCATCTTCACAAATTTAGTCATCACTTGTTTGAAATAGAATAATGCTTATAATCTTATTTTTTGAGCTTCCATTAATTTATTTATTGTGTACCTTCACGTATAAAAATATAGGGTGTAAAAGTTTACATACAAGTCCCATTTACAAACGGAGCACAAAATAAAGTAATGGATAGTGGCCAGCCCAAATACTACGTGCTCCTTATTGTGCTTGAGGCTAGATAGTGAGATAGCCCAACAACGTATGCGATTTAGAGCATTTATAGTAAAAATACCACGGTCTTGCCAGTTTTCGGATTGGTCATTCAAAAATAGCCAGCGTTTACCAAGTCAATAAAAAATAGTCACTATTTTGCTGCAACAAAGACCGGTCCAACATAATATACTGGAGTTCGGTGCACCTGCGTATGAACTTCCAGCATATTATGCTGGAACTCCAACACACAGAAAGTTCCTGCATAATATACTGGAGATTCGAGCACTTCTGTATGAACTTCCAGCATATTATACTGGATCGGTAAACTTAGCTGGAAATCCAGTATATTATGCTGGAGTTCTAGTGTACTTATGCTGGAACTCCATCATATTATGCTGGAATTCCAGTAAACTTATCCTGAAACTCCAGTATAATATGCTGGAGTTCAAGTATATTTATGCTGGAACTCCAGCATAATATATTGGCGTATTTCTCGGGTTTTAAACAGTGTTTTCGCTACAATTTATCTTTACCTGAAAAGTGATTAAATTTCGATTACTTTTGAAATTGGTCTATTTTTGAACGACCACTTGTAAATCTGGCTATTTTTGAGTTTCTCCCCATTTATACCCTCAGTTTCAAAATCGGCTCGTTCGTAACCGTTCCGTTAACCAAACGGCTGGAAATGCCATTAGTGACTAACGGAGCCCATTTCTTCCTTTTAAAATCTCAAAGTAGTTTTTTTTTAGTTAAAATTTTTACTTAAAAAAGATCACATATAATTAAAAATCTCATTCCACCGAATGCGTTGATTATGAATGACGTTGTTTTTAATGTGCTGTGTTATTGGTATTTACTTCTTGTGTTATGTAAGTTTTAAGCTGAGTTGAATGAATACTTTTATGAAAGCAATAATCTTACTCGAGTTTAATTTAGTAAGCCGAGAAGTATTTGCTAAAGTATCGCTCTAGGTCTATACTCGTGTGCTTGTTATATGTGGTCCTGATAACAATGGCAGGGATAGTCTTGTAGATGCACGATACTTGCATCACTTTGGCTATCCAAAATGAAATACTAAACCTCCTTTTGCTGGTTTAATTAGTCACCCAGGTAAAGGATACAACATGAAATTCTTGGACCGCGTTTGGACCGGGCGGACCCAGAGTTAATTTTTGTTGACTTTTCGGAAATTGGCACCAACCTATGCCCATTTTTTTTTAAAGTTTTAACTTGTACCCACTTTTCAAACAAATTCATCTATTTTTCTCCTCCTCCTTAGTTTTCTTCTTCTTCCTTTTCTTCTTCTTCTTCTTCTTCTTCTTCTTCTCTTTATTCTGTTGTTGTTGGTGCTGCTATAAAACTTCAGTTCATGGGATGATTACGATAAGTATATTTATCAGATTATTTAAAAATAAATTATAAATAATTATGTAAGTTAGTAGACAATAATTTGTGAATATTTCCACATAATTCTGTTCTTTTCACGTTTATTGTTTTAAAGATTTATGATTTAGATATTGTTGGCAATCTGATTATTTTATATTAGTAATACACTATGAAAGAATAAGGTGATTATTTATCTAGTATGTTAGAAAGCTTTTTCAAAAACTTCAGCTTATATAGTGCTGAACTTTTTACAAATGAACTAAATAACTTCAGTATCTTCTGCTGATGTTTTGAAAAAGCTTTATGACAAAACTAATGAATCCAGGATAAAAAAAAAATAAAAAAACTTCAGCTTATCTAGTACTAAACTTTTTACAAAGAACTAACTAATTTCAGCATCTTCTGTTGAAGTTTTTTAAAAAGCTTATCCAGGACAAAAAAAACTTCATCTTATTTAGTGCTGAAGTTTTTACAAATGAACTAAATAACTTCAGCATCTTCTGCTGAAGTATTTGAAATTTTTTTAAAACAAAACTAATGAATCAAGGACAAAAAATGTTCGCTATTTTAGTGCTGAAGTTTTTACAATTGAACTAAATAACTTCAGCATCTTATCCAGGACAAAAAAAACTTCAGTGTATTGCCTTTGCTACTTCAGACCCGTCTACTAGAATGCTGAAGTTTTATGTGATTATCTTTACTACTTCAGCCCCATATGCTGAAGTTACGCAAAAAAGTGGGTAAATTTGCAATTTTTTTACAAAAGAGGCACATGTTAAAACGTGACCCAAAAAGCGAGTATAGATGTAAATCCCCCAATTGTATAGTAGTAATAAACATTTGATTAACACAAAAAAGATGCCTGTATAATAGTAATGTTTTATCAAAAGAAAGGACCCAAGATAAACCACCTAAGTTACGCTGATGACCTAATTCTTTTCTCTTCTGGTGATAGGAAATCAGTGAAGCCGCTAATGGAAATCCTAGAGGACTATCAGGATGCATCTGGCCAAGAGATCAACAAAGATAAAAGCTTTTTCCTGACGTATAACCATGGTGTTACCAGAAATAACAAAAGAGCCATTAGGAGACTCCGAAAATGGACAGGTTTTAAGCATATGCAATTCCCATTCACATATCTTGGATGCCCTATATATATAAGCACAAAGAAGATTTGCTACTTCGCTGACCTAGCCACAAAAGTTCAAAACAAAGCGGGAGGCTGGCAAGGGAGACTCCTATCATCTGGTGGTAAAGCTATTATCATCAAGCGCATCCTACAGTCCCAAACTCTATATCTGCTTGTAGCTATGGTCCCTTCTAAGACCATTATCAAGCAGATTGAAATGTATCTGGAAAATTTTTTTTTGGGAGAAAAAGACGGGAAAAAGAGCTATCACTGGTGTTCCTGGGACAATATGAGCTACCCTACTGATGAGGGAGGAGTTGGATTCAAAAAGCTCCAAGATATATGCAGCTCATTTGCAGCAAAAATGTGGTGGAGATTCAGGGTAGAAAATAACTTATGGACAAAATTCCTCCGAGCTAAGTACTGCCAAAGATCTAAACCAATCTCTAAAAAGATGGATCCCAAGGACTCTAATTCATGGAGGGGTCTAATGGAGTCCAGAGACAAAGTGAATCTTAATATTCATTGGAAAATCAACAAGGGCAATAGTCTGTTTTGGTAGGATAGATGGTTACCATCAGGAAACATCAAAACAATTGCCAACCCTCCTTCAAAACTAGGAAACACTAATGTTAGTGATTTCTTCAATAACCATGGATGGAACATTGACCTCCTCCATGACACTGTGCCTTAGAGAGTTGTTGATGAGGTAAAACAAATCAAAATTGGTCAGAATCATATTCAGGATCAAGCCGTATGGACCCCCAACCCCCAAGGATCCTTTTCCTGCTCCTCTGCCTACCAGCTCCTGCGGAAAAGAAAAGATAATTCACCTTATCTGGCCAAAATATGGTATAAGCATCTACCTTTTAGAATCTCCTTCACAGCATGGAGAATATTGAAAGGCAGGCTACCACTAGATGATATTGTGCTAAAATTTGGTACTAACATTATATCTAGATGTTGTTGTTGCAGGGTGCCAGAAGAAGAAACCACGAACCATTTCTTTGCAAATAGCAACACATAAAAGAAGGTTTGGAACACTATGTCTACTCCATTAGGATTCTAGACCACGGGAAGGAAAATTCTATGCATCTTAACTCAATAGTGGAGCAAACATCAAAAAAACAATGCTCATAAGTTTCTACTGCTAATTACCCCAACCATAATATGTTGGGAATTATGGTAGGCCAGGTGTGGTAAGAAATATGGTAAGAAGACTATTTCTATTTTTAGAATATGTCAACAGGTTCTTTTTCAGGTTAAAGTTTCCATGGGCCAAAAATACAGTCAGATGGACTGGAATTGGATGTGGAATACTGTATGCAAGGTAGAAAAAGATTACAAAACAAGATTGAAAAGTGTTATTGTCCTTTGGGAACCTACAAATATTAATCAATGGAAAATCAATACAGACGGCAGTTTCATAGCAAACTCAGGCAAAGCAGGGGTTGGGGGTGTTGATAGAAAAAAAATGGTAAAATGGTGATGGCCTTCTCAACACCAGTTCATTTCATGACTAACAATTACTCTGAAGTGCAAGCAGCCCTGTTTGGTATTCTCTGGTGTTGTGACCAAAACTACTAAGAACTAATATTGGAACTAGACTCTCTTCTAGTTATCAACATGATCCTAGGGGTATACAATACACCATGGAGACTCAAAGAAGATGTTACTCTTATTCAACAAAAGGTGCAACAACATGGCATCAAGATAAAACATTGCTACAGGTAAGGGAATGAAGTGGCCGACGCTTTATCCAAACATGCTACTACTCTCATGCAGTAGATCATATTCCTCAACGAAAACGATCTACCTACTGAGGCTAGGAAAGCTATGATTATGGATAGACGGCAGGTTCCAAATTTCAGGATTAGACCAAGGAAACATTCAGGATGGATCTTTGAACCTCCTTAATTGATAAGGAAAGAGCTACTACTGAACAGAATTGTATCTTGTTATAGTAGCTCTTTTATAATCTATTAAGCCTAGCCATTTCCATTTACACTAGCACTGCTCCACTATGAGGTTTTGGCTTATGTCCCCCTCCTTTGTACTATTTTGCTTATGAATAAACAAGGTAGGGGTCTATGCCAAACTCTCCAGCATCATAGGGGATGAAAACCTGGGCGTTTAGTTTAATTAAAATAAAGAAGAGAAATGTGACGACCCGGCCCGTCGTCATGAGAGTTATCGCCCCATTTCCCCCTTATTCTATTTTTTCATGTTCGATATCAGTATTAGAGTCTATCGGGTGAATTTAGACTGATTCTGGTTGGAAATAAGGCATATAGCCTCTTAGAAGGGAGTTTGTTTTGAAAAAGTCAACCGGAAGTTGACTATATGGTTAGAGGGCTCAGATGTGAATTCTGGTGGTTCGGTTAGCTTCGGGAGGTGATTTATGACTTAGGAGAGCGATCAGAATTGAATTTGGAGGTCCGGTGTAGAAATAGGCTTGAATTGGCGAAATTGGAATTTTGGCGGAATCCGGTTGATAGGTGAGATTTTGATCCGAGAGTCGGAATGGAATTACGGGAGTTGCAGTAGCTTCGTTAGGTGATTTTAGATATGTCTGCAAATTTTTAGGTCATTCGGACGTTGTTTGGTCGAGTTTTTGATTGGATGTGAGATTCGGAAGTTTTAAGGAAAATTAGGCTTGAATCCGTGGTAATTTGGTGATTTTTGTGCTAAAGTACGTGTTTTTAGGATTGGAACAAGTTTGTATCGTGTTTTAGAGTGGGTTTGTATTTTTGGTTGAGGTCTCCGGGGCCTCGGGATGGTTTCGGATGGATAAACGGAAGGAAATTGGTAAAATTGCAGGTCTGTTCTTAAGTCTTCTGGTATTACCGCATCTGCGGAAATAGGACCGCAGGAGCGGTTCCGCAGATGCGGCTCTTTGATCGAAAAATCGGACCTGGAGGAGGGGTGGCTTTACCGCAGAAGCGGAAGGATTCCGCAGGAGCGGACACCGCATAAGCGGCTCTTTTACCGCAGAAGCGGTCCTGGGTCATATAGTGGAGACCGCATAAGCGGTCAGGGTAACCGCAGAAGCGGCTTCCACAAAAGCAGTTTAAAACCGCAGAAGCGGTCGTCCGAGTTAAGTGAAGCCGCAGAAGCGGACTTAAGGCCACAAAAGCGGTCCCGCAAAAGCGGTCGAGGGACCGCAAAAGCGAAAATCGCAGAAGGGTTATATGAATCGGTGTATTCGATTTTCAGGAGTTAGAAATCATTTGGGGCTTCGAGCTAAGGCGATTTTGGGCGATTTTGAAGAGGGTTTGTAGGAGGATCATTAGGTAAGGATATTTGGTCTTGATTTATGTTATTGTAGTGTAAAAACATGTATTAATCACTGAAAATTCAAGGAATTTAGGGGTAAAAATGGTGGTTAGGGCTTGAAGCCTAAAAGAGGCTAAATTTGGAATTTGAAGGGGATATTGAACTCCGATTTTGATAAATATTATATGTATGGACTCGTGGTAAGACGAGGATTTTGAAAATGTGAATTTCGTAATTTTTTGAGAAGTGGGCCCGAGGCTCGGGTTTTGGCAACTTCGTGTTTTTGGGTATTTTTCGAGTTATTTCGATTGTGTTATGTTCCATTAGCCTATTTTGATGTATTCCTATTGGTTTTGA
>MU690370.1:10153-25776 GCA_026770625.1 Nicotiana glauca
CTCCCCGTTCTAGTTTTTTTATTTTTTAGTTTACATGTTCGAAATTTTACAAGTTTCAAAATTATGAGTTCGGAATTTATGTGTTTGAAAGTTTACGGGTTCGAAAGTTCGCGGGTTCAAAAGTTTAGCGATTCCAAAGTTTATGAAATTTGTGGGTTCGGAAGGTTTTTGGTTCAAAAGTCTTCATGTTTATTGTATCTAAATTATTTATTAATACTCTTGAAAAATTATTTTCCTTAATTTGCGTACCAAACACCGAAAAATGAGTAAAATTACTACTTGTTTTCCAAGAAAATATTTTTCACGGAAAATATTTTCCGTTATACGAAACACACCCAAAGTGCGTGTACATTTGGAAATAGGAACGTCTTTTTTTTTTTTTGATTTACACCGGGTATCCGAGTCTCTAAGAGACCCGACTAATCCCAGGAGTGCACAGGCCCTCGGCAAGGAGTTTCCCGCAAGTGCACCACGGTTAATTCAGGTTTTACCCAGTCCGATGGCCCTCAGAAATTATTTGCACCCCGTGGGTTTCGAACTTGAGACCTTGAAAGGAAGCAAACCCCAAGGCTCAAGTCTATTGCCACCAGGCCAACCCTCGAGGGTTATAAGAACGCGCTTTTAATTTTGTCTTTTCTTTTCTCAGTTTTGTTGGAGTGCATGTTTCTTTTGATTGTATGGTAAAAGAAGAAAAGGATAGTCAAATACAATGTAGGAGAGAGGAGAACTGCAATTTCTCTCTTTGAAGGTTGAATGGTTGAAAGCTCAACGATCGACCACGTAATATGAACTTCAAAGAAAAGCACAACTGATTGAATTCCTAGGTTGGAATAATGAGCCATTGATAAATAGAGAGTAGTAATAACGGAGTAGTTAATTAACCAAAAATTCAAACTTTTTAAAATTACTTTTAGTTAGAAGTGTTTAAGTTATATATAATTTTTACATAATTTTTTTTACAAAATCAATGTAATTTAACTTGTTGTAACATATTACAATATCAACTTTATTACTACCTCCGTTCCAATTTATGTGAACCTGTTTGACTGGACACTGAGTTTAAGAAAAAAATGAATACTTTTGGAATTTGTGGTCCTAAACAAGTTTAGATGGGGCCCAGAGTATTTGTGTGATTATAAAAGTTTCTCATTAGGGGTAGAGTTGTAACTTTAAGCTAAATTGTTATCAAATTTAGAGAGGGTTCATTCTTTTTGGAACGGACCAAAAAGGAAATAGGTTCACATAAACTGGAACAGAGGGAGTATTAGGTTATAAGAACATAAGTATTAGTTATAGACTTATAGTAAACCATCACTTTCTGTTGTTGCAAGTAACTTAAACATGATGATGTAAAAATATACTAGTATACACAAAAATTGCACATAAATTAAACTCTAATACATAAGATCCAAGTTGATTTATCCAATTATTTTTGGAGAATTATAAAAAAAAAAAAAAATAGTTTTCCATTTGGTATCATGTATTTACATTGGGACCCAATTAAATCCGGATTCGTATTGAGAAGTTTCACCCTAGGAAGTGAACCGTTCCCTAACAAAGACGTTTTCATACTCCAGATAAGAATGAGGGACTATATGGTATCTCTCTCCTTTGACATAGAAAGTGTGAAAAGGGAAATATGTTTTCTTTCTTTCTTTTTTCCCACCAAATATGGTTTATTTTCTTATGATGTTTATTTTCCACTCAGTGTGTATGGGTGCAGAGAAGGAGGAGCATAGAGATGTTATTATTATTCCGTCTATCCCATTTTTTGTGACAGAGTTACTATTTAATGAGTCATGCAGTTTTTATTTTGTTTTATTAATTATTGTGACTTATGGTACTTTTTATATTGCTTCTAAATATATAAATCTTATTTTAGAAAAAATTTAAAGATTGATTTACGTCGAAATTCACATCGAAAATTAGATAATTTGATTCTCGTACTCTACTCTGAAACCTCTCACATAAAGTAGGACGGAGGGAATAGATGTTTTCAAAGATCAAGTTTAAATCTATAGTAAGTGAGAATTCTCAAAAAAATTATTAATAAAAACTGAAATTGAAACTATATACATGCCTGCGTAGGACTATTTTCTTCGGATTCGAGTCGGTATTCATGCATGATCCAGTCAGATTTCTGGCCATTGGGTGCTCTTCCTCTATAAAACACCAGTGTTTTCCTCATCCCTATGAGTTTGGATTTATCGTACACTGCTTTGTCTCTTCCAGTAGCCTTCCAAAACCCTGCCATGGTTGCCCTATTTGTTATTGTCCCTGTTGGATACTTCTTATCTTTATGGCTGAAGAAATACCACTCGTTCTGTTCTTCATATCCGATCCGGCATTTATCTGCTCATTTCAATTACCATTACTTTTGTTTTGATGATAAACTTTAAAATGGCAAGAAAAAAGAAAAGAACACTTTGATAATTAATAGTAACTACACACAGATTTCTGTCAAATCAGCGCAGTAAAAAATCAGATAGTGGAACAGAACTAGCAGTGGATATGCATTCAGTTATCTTAAAATGAACTCGTCGTTAAAAATTTGATGCTTCCTCGACAATTATATTTAGAATGTAAAACTGAGTATTATTTAACACCCTTGTATGTGGGGGGGTTGGACTGCCATTTTGCTATTAAGAACTTTATTCTCTTAGTTTAAATAACTAAAATCTTCCATCGTTGAATTTGGAACCCGAGATTTAGGATCTGGTCATATTTGAGTAGCTGTTGTTATTTTAACTAAGCTAAAAGAAAATTGGAAAATGTTCGTGTTTCACAAGTTAGTCTGCAAGAAACCCTAATAACGATGCAAATATCGTACCTTGAAGATCCCATGGCTCAATTCTGTAGAGATCAATGTCTTTAATAACATCAAGATCAATCTTTTGGGCTGCAATTTTCTTTCTAAGATAGTATCCCACAAGCTCTTCATCCGTTGGATGAAACCGAAATCCTGGTGGAACACATGATGATGTTTCATTTGTATCCATCATAACTCCTGTTTATTTACTCTGCATTTCATCGCCAAGACTAGATCATTACAACTAACATCTTCTTTACTTCATCATCTTTAAATCATAACCTAAGCATACCCCCCATATGTAAGATCAGTGAAAAGGTTAAAAAGTAAAGAGGATGATGTATCATGAACTCTACAAATGGAGAGGTGACAAATGTATTAACTCAGATATAATCATCACGCCATTTGGTGGTAAGCAACATTCAAGAGTTTGTCTCTAGAAGTTTTTATTTATACAAATATGCGCGTGGTAATGTCCTTTTTACTTTCTTTTTTTGTTGAGCTCTATTTGGGCGTGCAACTTATGCATGGTTTAATTTTAAAGTGAAGTTTCATTTTTATATATAAAACAGTTTAAAAATTACATTATCAAGTCATCTAAAAAATAATTATAAATAACTGGTCATAATAAGTGGAACAAGTAATATGACAAGCATGTTGTAACATGTTAGTATTATATTGATAGTGTAAAAATTAATAATTTACTCCCTCCGGTTCACAATAAGTGACCAATTTGTTTTTAACACGCCCATTAAGAAAATACTAAATTCTATACAAAAATACCTACTGTGACTAAACTACCCCTAATTAAAAATTTAATGTGAGGAGTAAGAAAACATTTTAGGGATATGTACATATGAGTTATTTTGTAAAAACAAATTGAATTCTTTCTTGATTATATAATTGGACACTTATTTTGAACCAAAATGAAAAAGCAAATTGGTCACTTATTGTGAATTGGAGAGAGTAAATTTTTAAACCTAGTGGTGGGGCTAAAGAGGAAGAGATGAAAAGGAAAGAAAAACAAAATGATGAGGCTTTGCTGTTGAGGAAAACCAAGGGGAAGAGTCAGCCGCTAGACTCTAATACTCTTGTGATTTGAAAGTATGAATAGAATTGAAGAAACGGGATGTAAAAGCTTGAGCCAATTATGATGTCTTGTGTGGTGTGAATGTACAGAAATGATGCATGTAGAACGGACCCTTCACCACGATAATATAAACAAATACACTGTTATATCATACACGCCCCTACAAAATGGTCCTTCCAAGATTATTTAAAAATACAAGAAGGTGAAATTAAATTGTTTAGTTTAAGATTAAAAAGAAATTGATTAGTGTTTCTTTTCGTAATAATAATAATAATAATAATAATAATAATAATAATAATAATAATAATAATAATAATAATAATAATAATAACTAAAAAAAAAAGGAGAAGTCCGAGAAGCTGAAAACTTTGTGGTAAAATGTCAAATGTGTTTTTCATCTCGTTTGCCCTAAAGAAGGTTGAGATTTGAGAGGGCAACAGGATAGCGGGGTGTGGGGGTGTGGGAGGATGACATTTGTTCTCATCTAAAAAAAATTATACTGTATATCACTCAATAAGATATTTATAGGTAACTAGTCAGAAAAAATAGTTATAAATAAAATATATTACCTGCTATAAAAATGAAGATTTTTGGAATTTGTGGTCCTAAACAAGTCAAAAAGGGATTCAGAGTATTTGTGTTGTTATAAAAGTTTTTTATTAAAGATAGAATTAAAAATTTAAGCTAAATTATTTTCAAATTTATATAAACTAGAACGGAGGAAGTAATACTTTACTAATTAAAAGTGACAGAACGTTTTATACCTTACGGGCTGTTTAGTCCTAGAGATAAGAATAATAATCTTGGTATTATTTGAGTTGTATTTATTTCATATTTAATTATAAGTATTATCTAATCCGAAATAAATTTTATACTAAAATAATGAGATTAGCTATCCCATATAAAGATAGGATAAATGAGATGTCTCACCCGTGCAATATCCTGTTTATCTCACCATTATAGATAGTAACGTATAACATAGGAGTAACAACATTTAGGCACGCGTTGGTTTGAAAGAGGAAAAGGTGAAGTAGGCAAAAAGAACTAAGTGCAGGGTTTTATGGGATCAAGCTCGGCGAAAAAGGAAACCAAAGAAAGGGAATTTGGGAAAGGAATATATGGGGGTTGGGTGACTTTGGGTGGAATTGGAATATATGGGGGTTGGGTGACTTTGGGTGTCATTCCACAGATATAGACTTATCTGAACGAGTTGTCTACTTGTCTAGAATAAACTCGACATCTCTCTGACTCGTCATTTATCGAATTGGTGCGTAATGCTCATCGATCAGGACCACTGGCACTCCTTTCATCAAAACATAAAAACAGTATGCTCTAAAGAAAAATGCACTTATGTTATTACTACTATTCTATTTATCTTCCCTCCTTAGAGGTTCACGTTGAATTCAATTAGATATTACTAGTCTTGAACTTTACGCCCTATGAAACTGGCAGTTTCTTCTGCAGAATTGCTCTGCTGGTTTCACAAATCACATACAACAAGAACATGCGTACGTGCTAGAATAACTCATTCTCGCTCGTCAAAGGTCTATTGCATTTGTTTCTTTCCCCATGGTGAATTCAGAACTAGAAGCAGTAGCTTTTGAGTTAAGAAGTGAGTTCTGAAATTTGTTTATACATAGTTATATATATATGGTTTGACCTCTGAATTCCACCGAGAGGTGAATATGCACATAATCAGCCAATGTACCTCTCCAAGGCAAATAGCTACGCAAAATGGAAGATTCATCGCTTTGAATGGAAGACAAGGGTTCTCTAGATTACTAGGAGTATACATATACCTAACATTCTCATGCATGTAATGTAACAATAGTGTAAAAGCTTACCTGTTCTTTCTTTGGTTGATTGTAGTGATTGGCTAGAGATGATGTGGTTGGGAGAAAGGAAGGAGACAAATGTAGAAGACGACGATAGTACGGTTAAGAGAAGAAATTAAAGAAGAGAATTGAAATGGAGGAGAGAGAGATGCAAGTTAGTTGGGATTGAGAGAAGTATTATAAAGGTATAGGAGAAGGTGGGAGGGATAGGACCTCTTAATTGCGCATGGCTCCATGCTTGTCCCCATTGCCTAGCTTCCTATAGAAATCTTTCTTTTTTTCTTTTTTCTTTGTTCTCACCCGATATTACGTAGTATTTAATTTGCGCTCGATTAATTTAAATTTACTATTAAAAAATAATAAATAAAAAATGGCTTTGAGGCGTGAAAATCGATTGTCCTAAAAGAGTTATCGCTTGTATACTAATTTAGGGAAATACAAAACGATTCTCTTCAGGATACAACAAAGCTTGCAATAACACTATTGATTTTCTATACCACTTCGTTGGAATTCTTGTGTATTTATAGGCAACCAACAGACCATTTCAGAAAAGATGTCTTGTTTCACAAACAGACATAACTATTTATTCAAATTTTGAATTTAAAATTCAAATAAATTTGATTTTTCTGTCACAAAATAAAATAATTAACTTTATGATCCGACCCGGCTCGCGCCCAAGCCCCAAGTCCAAGTCCAAGTTCAAGTCTAAGTCTTTAATTATATAATATATAAATATATAGTGTACTTAATTGCACACACTTAAAAGTATGTGTCCTAAATCAAAGACATAAAAGGGACAAGTGCTTAAAAATGCTCCAAAGGGAACTTCTTTCTTCCGATGTGGGAAGAATCTTGTCAATAGCAAACTAACTTACGATCCCCCACTAGTTTGTTATTTCACTTCATAACACTTGTGAATAATAGAAAAGTATCTTATACAGATTTGAACTTTCCTTTAATGTAAGTATATTAATGTTTTGTCAAAGTTATTGGTATCTTAAGATTTGAACCATAACTCCTTGTGCCAAAATCGAAAGTACCACACACAAAACGTTATCTAGTAGCTTAGAAAATTCAGTATTCGTTTTAGCACGTTTACGACCAAGTACTCATCCTGAATTCATGAATATTTACAAGATCAACCCTTTAAATCTTGCTAGAAGCGGCACCACTTCAATATTCATATAGGTGGAATTAGTTACTATGTCCCTGTTACTCCAGACATTAATAATTCTATTAAGATTAATCAACATCTTCATGTAACAGTGTGCACATTGGAGTTTGTCTTTATGCCCCTGTTATAATAAGCATTTAACAACTCCTTAACTCATCACATAACAGTAAGTAATACAATAGAATCAGGGCTCCTAAAGAGGAGATCGGTGCTTAAACAATACAAGTAACTTTTTATTACCCATTGAACTTATATTGTTAGAGTGTATACTAACTCAAAGTAGGGTTCCCATTCCTTGCATTTAATTTAAGGGTCTCAACCCCATTCCTTCACAAGTTTGTTGGACTACATCTCTACCCAATGGCTTCATAAGTGGATTAGCCAAATTCTTATTTGATCTCACATATATTATAGCTATAGCTCCATTTGTAATTAACTCTCTTACATAAGCATGTCTCTTATATGTCTCAATTTTTCATTGTATATTTTATCGTGAGCAACACACATTGTAGTCTCACTATCACAGAATATGGAAATAGCTGGCATAGGTTGTGGCCACAACTTTATATCAAGTAACATATTCCTCAGCCCTTATGTTTCTTTTCCAGCAGCTGTTAATGCAATGAATTCAGATTCCATAGTAGAATGGGAAATACATGTTTGTTTCTTGAATGCCCAACTGATGGCTCTACCGCCTAGAGTAAATATCCATCCTGATATGGATTTATTATCATTAACACTTGTAATCCAACTTGCATCAGAATATCCCTCTAATACATTAGGGAAACCATTATAGCATATGCCCAAGTGCTTTGTATATTTTAAATATCCAAGTACTCTACTTATTGCTTTCCAATGATCATTACCTGGATTACTGGTAAACCTTGA
The DNA here is from genome assembly GCA_026770625.1 of Nicotiana glauca. NCBI lineage: Eukaryota > Viridiplantae > Streptophyta > Magnoliopsida > Solanales > Solanaceae > Nicotiana > Nicotiana glauca. The sequence goes on from MU690370.1 coordinate 17,950, forward strand.
AAGTTTACAAACAACAAATGGTGCAATGCATTGCATACATCATACTACCTATCACACTTGCATACTTCAACTGTGCTACTGCTCTTCCAGTATTTACAGCTAGCTTAAAACTAGAATCATAGGGAGTATTATACTTCTTTATTCCTAAATGACTGAATTTAGTAAGGATTTTATCTATATAATATGCTTGTGACAAAGTCATTCGCTTGTTATCTCTTTTGACCTTTATTCCCAAAATAGTATCAACTTCCATTAAATCTTTCATTTTATAAACTGAAGTTAGATACTTCTTGGTCTCGATAATTTCTCGTAGATTCAAACCAAAAATTTGCATGTCATCGACATATAAACAAATTATTACTTCATATTCTTTTGTAAATTTAGAGTAAATGCACTTGTCTGCATTACTGGGTTGTTTAATGTTATATTCAAGACTAATAGGATGCCTGAAGAGTGGAGGTGGAGTACAATGGTTCCATTGTATAAGAACAAAGGTGATATCTAGAGTTGTAACAACTACAGGGGTATCAAATTACTGAGTCATACCATGAAAGTCTGGGAGAGAGTGGTGGAAATGAGAGTGCAGAGGATTGTGTCTATTTCAGACAACCAATTCGGGTTCATGTCGGGGCGATCTACCACAGAAGCTATCCACCAGTTCGGGTTCATGTCGGTTCGAATAATTTTAATTTTCCTACTCCTTTGATTTTCCACAACAAACTTATATTCTTTAAACTTTTAAAAAGCTTCATCTTTAGTTCTAAGTAGGTAAACATATATAAATCTAGATAAGTCATCTATATAAGTAATAAAATATCTTTTGCCTCCTCTAGTTAATTCTCCATTTAATTCATACAAGTCTGAATGTATTAAATATAATAGTTAGGTGGATCTTTCAACTTTACGAAATGATTTTTTTATCATCTTTTCTTGTATGCAAATTTCACATTTTGTATGTTGAGTTTTACATGAGATATAACCATTTTTGGACATATAATTCAAGGAGCCAAAATTTAAATGTCATAGTCTAGCATGCCATAAACAAGAATCAGACTCAACGATATAAGCAGAAACATAATTTATTTCATTAATACTCAATTTGAACATGCCATTACAGTTATAGCCTTTTCCAACAAAAACCCCATTCTTAGACACTATTACATGATCAGATTCAATAACTATCTTGAAGCCTTTCTTTGACTGCAAAGCAGTGGACATTAAGTTTTTCTTCATATCAGGAACATGATACACATTCAGTAATGTCAACTTCTTGCCAGATGTGAAGTTAATATCAATGCTTCCATTTCCAGCAACATCTGCCGCAATATGGTTTCCCATCAAGACTAGTTCAGAATCCTGCACTTCCAGATATGTCTTGAACATCTTCACGTCATAACAGACATGAATATTAGCACCCGAATCTAGCTACCAGTCTTGAGTATTTGTAGTAGCGGTATCCATATTTAATCTGGTGACCATACCAATTTGCATTGCGAAAACCATGGCAACCAGTCCTTGAGCAGAATTTTCCACTACGTTTGCCTTTTAAGAATTTCCAGATTTTTCAATCTTTCCAGACTTTTCGGTATTGCCTGCATTGATATTTATTCTTGCCTTTATATATCTACAATCCCGAATCATATGGCCTTTCTTTCCACAATGATGACAACTAAAGTTCTTTTTTTTTTAAAAGAAGACTTTTTGGAAACTTTTAAATTTTTGTTCCCATTTCCTGAATCATTCTGACTGACAAAATTGACTACGGAACTAGAGGGCTGACTAATAGCATCATGAGCACGAGTCTCACTTTTAATTTGAATGTGAGTACGAAATTGTTCCAAAGTCATTTTACTATTGAATGTAGAATTTTCTTTCTATAGTCATTCCAGGAGGAAGGCAATTTCGAAAGAATAGCATCTATTTGGAGTGCATCAGGAATTTTAACTTCAAGATCACTTAGTTTTGATACTAAGATTTGCAGTTTATGAATTTTATCCATTATAGGTCTAGTATCAAATATTTTAAATTCAAAGTACTGCAGAACCAGGAATTTGTTATACCTTATTTTTCATTCCGGTATGCAGTTTGTAGAGCAGTCCAAATCCCCTTTGGCGACTTCAGATTGCAGTAGAGATTATAGAGTCGATATGTCAAGCTATTCAGAATATGGCCGCGACATAACAGCTCATCATTCTCTCCTTTCTTCCTTTCTTCCTTGACTGCGTCAGAATCTTTTGATGTAGGCTCAGGCATCGTAGACAAGGCAGAATCATGAACATAGTAGATATTGAGAGCAGACAGCAAGAATATCATCTTGTCTCTCCAGCGGGTAAAGTTCGTTCCATCAAAGCAATCAAGTTTGATGAACTCCTTCGGATTCTCAGCAACAGACATCAGTTTCACCATAACAGAATAACTATTTAAGATTGTTAGAAAATAATAAAGAAAAAATGACTTTGAGGCGTGAAAATTGACTGTCCTTAAAGAGTTATCGCCTGTATACTAATTTAGGAAAATACAAAATGATTCTCTTCAGGATACAACAAAGCCTGCAATAACACTTGTGATTTTCTATACCACTTCATTGGAATTCTTGTGTATTTATAGGCAACCAACAGACTCTTTCAGAAAAGATGTATTGTTTCACAAACAGACATAACTATTTATTCAAATTTTGAATTTAAAATTTAAATAAATTTGATTTCTCTGTCATAAAATAAAATAATTAACTTTAGGATCCGACCCGGCACGCGCCCAAGCCTTAAGTCCAAGTCCAAGTCTTTGATTATATAATATATAAATATATAGTGTACTTAATTGCACACACTTAAAAGTATGTGTCCTAAATCAAAGACATAAAAGGGACAAGTGCTTAAAAATGCTCCAAAGGGAACTTCTTTCTTCCGATGTGGGAAGAATCTCACTTCCAATTTGTCAATAACAAACTAACTTACATTTACGGTATATAAAGTCCGTTGATGAGGAAGTGCTCACACCATAATTTTTTCATGCCTAGAGTTTCAAATGAAAACCTCCAATTTAGGGTAGAGGAATTGATTCTACTATCATCCTACTACAATCTTGATGAAAAAACCCTTCTTTTCATTCATTCCTGTTCGTTTTCAACCCTTCTCTCTTTCTTTGTAAATCGGCTCAACTAATTTTGATTTGCATCTAATAAGGTCTTCAGGAGGTAAAACTCTCCCTTTCGAATAATTCTATTTTTCAAGTTCAAGCTAAAAATATTAAGTTAAGAACCAAAATATAGTAACCATCTCACTGCATTTCTCAGTGACGCCGATGCTAGAATCATAATTAGATTGAAGTATGAAAAATAGAAATATAGGGAGAGAGAACATATGAGCGAAGAGAGAAGACAGTTTGGTGAAAAATGAATGGCTCGGTTCCAATTTGGAACCTTCTATCTATTATATACAAGACCCAACCAACACAGGTCAAACTGAAGAATCCAAATCTGGGTACAAAAATGAGATTATAAATCAACACCTGCCCAACATAAAAATAAATACATGTACTACTACATAACTTGGCCTAACTACAATATATCAAGTCCAACACATCCCCTCAAGTTGGAGGGTGGTTGGCAACCCCCAACTTGCTAAGGATTGTTCTATGTTGTGCACCAGGCAGAGACTTCGTAAGCATATCAGCGAGCTGGGACTTGCTGGGAATAAAAGAAAGAGAAATTAAACAATCTTGAAGTTTCTCGCATATAAAATAACAATCCAATTAAATGTGCTTGGTGCGGTCACGAAACACTAGATTCTGGGCTATGTATATGGACGATTGACAATGACAATAAAGAGGAACAAGCACAAGACAAGACATGGATAATTCAGAGAGTAGACGAGTCATCCAAGAAAGTTCAGCCATCAGACGTCGCATAGATCTATATTTCGCTTTAACAGAAGAGAGGAACACAGTATGATGCTTCTTAGACTTCCAAATAAGCAAAGAAGACCCAAACATAACCAAGTACCCACAAATAGATTTCTAGAAATCAGGGCAAGCAGCCCAATCAGAATCACATGAAGCTTGGAGAGTAAAATCAAAATCTGCACTCATAAACAAAACTTGACTCAAACTACCTTTAACATATTTTAAAACATGAAAAGTAGCTACCAGATGAGAAGTAGGGGGCATGTATAAGCTGAACCGAGAATGCCAAATCAGGCCTAGTGTTAGTAAAAAAAAACTTTCCAACAAGTTTCCTGTAGATAGTAGGATCAGATAAGGGCTCCCCTTCAGTAGCTTTGAGTTTCAAATTTACATCTAAAGGACTAGCAACAGGATTCCACTCCAAACATTCAAATTCAGTCAATAAATTCGGGGCAAACTTCCTTTGACACATAATGACACCGGAGGCGCAAAATCTCTAGTCCCAAAACAAAATACCAATGGCCCAAATCCTTGATTCGGAATTGATTGTCTGAAAATAGCTTTAGAGAGGAGATGTACTCTTCATCATTTCCACTCAACAAAATATCATCGGGGTATACAATAACAATAATAATCAAAGTACCAGAACACTTAAGAAATCATTCTAAGAAACAGTGTAACCCCTAGAAATAAGAGAATCACTTAACTTTGAATACCATTTGTGTAGAGTATTGTTTTAAACCATACAAAGATTTTTTACGTACAAACCAGATTAGAATTCTCTACAACCATCCCTTGGGGAATGCGCATGTACATCCCCTCATTTAAATTTCCAGGTAAAAATGCGTTGTTAACATCCAATTAGAATATATTCCACTCTTTCTTTACTGCAATTATACTCCTAATGGTAGTCATTTTCACCATACGAGAAAATGTTTTAGTATAGGCAATGCCCTCTTATTGAGTATGCCCTCTTACTACTAATCATGCCTTAAATCTTTCAATGCTACCATCAGCCTTATATTTGATTTTATAAATGCATTTATTCTCAGTAGGCTTCATATCAGAAAGCTAGGGCACTATTTCCTAAGTGTCATTAGCCTCAAGGGCCTCAAACTCTTTCAGCATAGCTTCCTTCCAAGCACGATACAATGCAGCTTGCTGAAAAGTTATAGTCTCTTGAAGATTATCTATAGTTCTGAGAAGATTTAGATTGTCAAATTTTAAACTACTAAAGCATATTGATCTGGGAAGAACGGAAAGAGCCGGTAAAGTAGGTATAGATTGAGGGAGAAGAAGATGCAGAGCCACACAAATAATCTTGTAAGTAAGTAGGAGGTTGATGATGTCTAGTTAGATAACTCTGAGAGATACATGGACGGAAGGATTAGAGGAGTCAGAAGTACCTATGGAAGTAGGATTGGTGGAAGGTATTTCTGGAGGTTGACAATGAGATTGGGTAATCAGTGTATTGTGGCATGGTTCAGGAATACAACTGGAATCAACTATACCTACTAAATATGAAAAAATAGTATAAGTAGGAGAAGAATCCAAATAATAAAGAAATATCTCTTCATAAAATATCACATTTCTAGAAACCAATATCCTATTATTGGAAAGTTGCATCAGTTTGTATGCCTTTTTACTAGGTGGATATCCAAGGAAAATATTTGCAGTAGATCTAGGAGAAAATTTATTCCTTAAGGGTTTAGGGATTGTAACATAAGATAAATATCTGAAACTTTTTAAATGAGCATAGGAAGGTTTAACACTATGTAAGATTTCATAAGGTATTTTACTGGAATGAACAGAGTGGGGGAATCTATTAATCAAGTAAATCGTTGTGAGTACACAATCACCCAAGAAGTTATTTGGAAGTTTGGATTGAAAAATCAAAGCTCTTGTTGTTTCCAGTAAGTGTTAATATTTTTTTTCTACAATTCCATTTTGTTGAGGGGTATAAGGGCAGAAAGTTCGGAGTAAGATTCCTTTGGACTGAAAAACATGAGTGGCTTCAATACTAGAACCAAGTTCTAAGGAATTTATCAGATCTAATACATTTAAATTACACATTAAATTGTGTATGTAATAGAAAAGATTTAAGAATAGAAAAGGCATTTCTTTTGTGAATCAAAAGATGTGTCCAGGTATAACTACTGTAATCATCCACTTGAGTTAGGAAATATTTGCAGTTCCTAGAAGTTGCAGAATGATATTATGGCCTCCGTGTGTCAACATATAATAGATCAAACAAGTGTGTAGAATGCGATTCACAGGAAGAAAAGAGAAGCCTATGTTATTTAGAAAGTGGATACTCTACACAAGAAAGGCTGTCTAGTACAAGAAGAAAGAGTAATAGAGGTAATATTCTGTAACTTACTAATTAAAAGGAAGACATCCCAACCTTTTTGTGACGACCCGGCCCGTCGTCACGTGAGTTACCGCCCTTTTTTCCTTTATTGTATTGCTTCATGTTTCTATATCAGTAATAGAGTCTATCGGGTGTAATTGAATAGGTTCTGGTTGAAAATAAGGCATATAGCCTCTTAGAAGGGAGTTTGTTTCAGAAAAGTCAACCTGAAGTTGACTATGTAGTTAGAGGGCTCGGATGTTAATTACGATGGTTTGGTTAGCTTCGGGAGGTGATTTATGACTTAGGGGAGTGATCAGAATTGAATTTGGAGGTCCGGTGTAGAAATAGGCTTGAATTGGCGAAATTGGAATTTTGGCAGAATCCGGTTGATAGGTGAGATTTTGATCCGGGAGTCGGAATGGAATTTTGAGAGTTACAGTAGCTTCGTTAGGTGATTTTGGATATGTCTACAAATTTTCAGGTCATTCGGACATCGTTTGGTCGGGTTTTTGATTGAATGTTGGTTTCGGAAGTTATAGTTGAAACTTAGGCTTGAATCCGTCATGATTTGATGATTTTCGCGTTTAAGGATGTGTTTTTATGATTGGAACAAGTTCGTGTGGTGTTTTGGAGTAGGTTGGTGGATTTGGTTGAGGTCCCGGGGGCTTCGGGGTGATTTCGGAGGTTCAAACGGATTATTTTTGGTTGGCTAGGAGATTAGATTTGCTGTCATAAAAGTTGCAGGAATTAAGGCATCGCGTTCGCGTGGTGGTGGACGCGAACGCGTAGAGGAAGTTGGGAGCCTCGGAACTTTGCCTTCGCGTTCGCAAGGAGTTGATGCGAACGCGTAGTAGTAAGTTCAGAAGGTTCGCGTTCGCGTGTGGAGTTTCGCGTTCGCGCAGGAGGAATTTGGGGACCAGTGATTTTGTTCTACGCGATCGCGTGAGGGTGGCCGCGTTCGCGTAGTGGAAGGAAACTAAGCATCGCGTTCGCGTGGCCAGGGGTCGCGTTCGCGTTCGGGTAAGAGTATTTTTAATTATGAAAATGTTGGTCAACGCGTTCGCGTGGGTTGTGTCGCGAACGCGATGAAGAAAAGCCTGGGCGGACAGAAGGGTTTTATAACATAACATCCGCAAAAAAAAACTCATTTCCACCATTGTTGAGCATATTTTGGAGCTATTAGATGAGGGAGTAAGAGATTTTTACCTAGTTTCCGATTGGAGGTAAGTTTTATGGACTAATTACGTGATTTTATCCTAGAATCTTCATCTAAATCACTGAAATTGGGGTGTAAATTGGAGAAGTTAGGGCTTGGTTTTGGGTTTTGAAAATTTGGAATTTGAAGGGGCTATTGGACTCCGATTTTGATAAATTTTATATGTATGGACTCGTGGCGAGACTAGGATTCTGAAAATGTGAATTTCATAATTTTTCGAGAAGCAGGCCCGGGGCTCGGGTTTTAGCAACTTCGTATTTTTGGGTGTTTTTCGAGTTATTTCGATTGGGTTATGTTCCACTAGCCTATTTTGATGTATTCCTATTGGTTTTGATCAGATTTGGCACCCGTGGAGGTC
>MU690374.1:2013-43530 GCA_026770625.1 Nicotiana glauca
GCAATCGGACAACTACCTACAATTCTACCACAAGCAACACACCTTCTGAAATCTCCAATAGCGATGGTAAAAAGGAGCAGCGATGGTGGTGCTGACCATGTACTCTTCGATATTTTTTTCCGGTTATTGAAGAACCACCCATAAGTGTACTGTGTACAGCTATCAAATCAACACAGCTTCCGTCAACTTATGCTGGCAAAATAGCTTCATTTAGCTACTACAATTTTAGCTATTATTCCATGAATTACTAGGTAAAATGAGATTCATCACCTAGCCAACAACTTATTTAGTATACTTTTTTATGTTTATAAAAATGGATTAAAAAGCAAAACAGAGTAGAATAAGAAAGAAACGAGAAATAGAAACAGAGATATTAGGCGAGAGAGAAATGTGTCTCATGTATGTATTTTTTGAGAAGAAGAAGGAATGGAGAAGAGAAAGAAATGGGAGGGGGAAATCAGCGCTAGTCAGATCTTAGGAATTAAGGGGAGAGAGAAACATGAGATATATGGACACCTTCCATTAAGGAGTAAAAAATTGCCAATTAATTATACCTCTAAATTAATTATGGTATATAAATGGTAATTTGGTATGCTGAAATGTAATAAACACAAACCTTAAATATTGAGGGTAATAATGTTTCATATATGGTATAGGAAGGTAAAAATCCCTTAAATCAAGTATCCCAATGGGAAAGTATTACGTCTCACTAAAGCAACATCTAGTACTCTTACTAGCCTGAAACACAACAAATATTTAACATTTAACAATAGTAAATTAACATGGTTCGGAGAGAATAAATGGTGCAAATATTTTAGACTACAAAATCAATTGACTCCCGCCATTAAAAGAAAACTTTTAATTTAACGTTTCTCTAATCTCCTTGTTCGAATTTCACCATAATCACTAGAAAACTCGTAACACCACTATCCAATTCCAATAAAAATACTCCCTTAGCTTGTCAATAATTAAATTTAGAAAGACATCACAAAAATCTAATTCTAACATGCAAACATTTAGAAAGAACAAAATAGAACTCCAATTACTATATTGCATATTAGAGCCAGTTGTGTGATATACAATATGTACAACAGAATGGAGGATAAAAAAAAAAATTAAGAGACGGACACTAGATAAAAGACGATATACAATTACATTAAAATGACATCCAAAAAACAAATTCATCCTACCTATGTCAAATTTACAAAAGAAAAGGAATTAACAAGATGTCAACTCAAACATGTGACTTCAGAATCGATATTTCTTTCAGAGAACTACGCTAATCTTCGGAATAATTTAAGGTCATGACCTGTTTTACCCTGCAGATGAATGAAGGATAAAAAATTGTCTGATTTGGTCCCTCAACTCACATCATTTTATATTTCAGGGGATATATCGCAATGTTGGAGATGTGTCGGATTGTTGGAGACCCGCTCAAGACAAGCATGCATAATCATAATAACATATAGAAAGAAAATTAGTAATGTGAAAATCAAGAAAACAGTAGCAATAACAAGATAGTAAAAAAACCAAAACACAAGCAACATCGGATATTAATATATAGCTCTAATTCATAGATATGTAAACTTTTTATACCTGTACGGCAATGCTTGTTATAGTTTTCTATTGTTATTTTATTTTGGAGACATGATTTCATTTTTGTTCTTTATCTGTCCTATATAATTTTTATCTTCCAATTTTTTGTACATATTATAAAACACACACAATAGGCTCTGCCATTGATCAAAATCTATAACAAAATCTTAGTAATATATATAATCATTAAGATATTATCATTAATAGTGGCGGAGCCAGAATTTTCATCAAGGGGTGTCAAAATATAATTAGTTACATCGAAAAGTTAAGGGGAGTCAATGTATAGTAAATATATATAAAATAAAAAAAAAATTATCTAGCAATATAGGTAATTTTCAAGCGAAGCGACACCCCTTGGTTCAATGTGGCTTTGCCACTGATCATTGACTTTCACAACGGTGGCCGCCATCCATCATTATCAACTATCACCATCCATCCCCTACAATCACATACCTTCCTCAATCACAACCACCACCATCGAATCATCGCAGTCAACAATCATCACCACTAGCCACTTGTTACAATTTATTATTGCCAACCACCGTTATTACATAGCTATAGTCACAACGACAGTAAGCACATCAACCATTATTATATATCGCCAACCATAGCTATCAACCACAACCACCATTAGATATTACTATCATCCACCACAATTGTTAGCGGCAACCACCAATGAACACCACCAACCGTCTTTATTACTCCCTCCGTTCCAATTTATGTGAACCTGTTTGACTGGACACGGAGTTTAAGAAAAAATAAAAACTTTTGGAATTTGTGGTTCTAAACAAGTTAAAAAGGGGCCCAGAGAATTTGTGTGGTTATAAAAGCTTCTCATTAAGGGTAGAATTGTAAGTTGAAGCTAAAATGTTTCCAAATTTAGAAAGGGTTCATTCTTTTGGGAACGGACCAAAAAAGAAATAGATTCACATAAACTTGAACGGATGGAGTAGCTGTTATTGCTAGCCACCATCAATACTAGCGACTATCCATAACCAACACCACCACTAACAACCACCCTAGTCGGCACCCACAACCACCACCAACTATCATATTATTTTCTAAAAAAAATTAATTATATAATAATAGATTAATTAGTGTTTTAGGTGAATTTTATATTTTAGATCAGAATAGATTAATTAGTTTTATACATTCAGATGCTTAATTATTCGGTATTCAGATTTTAATACACATCTTAATATTTGTATGTGTAGACGGATTCAAACGTTTTTATTTTAATAAAAAAAATGAGGCCTAGTCAGCCGCATACATCCACCACAAGCTTTTGTGCTGATTTCTTGGAGCTGAGCAGGAAATTGGATAGCAAAATATTGTAGCTTTTAGCATAATGGAAGTCTTCCCTCAATTTACTCGCAGGTGCGGCCTTCTTCTTGGCCGCATATGCGGCTTCCCTTAACGCTTATGCGGGCAGGTGCGGTTATGACAAAACTCCAAACTTCCCGTTAACCAGCCGAAATCATCCCGAGGTCCCCGGGATCTTAACCAAATGCACGAACAAGTCATATATCACTATCCAAACTTATACCAATCCTTATAACACGTAAAACAACATTGAAATGACGAATCAACCACAGATTCAAGCCTAAGAACTCCAAAAACTCTAAAGTTACGCTTTCGATAAAAAATTCTATCAAACCTCGTCCGAATGACCTGAAATATTGCACACACGTCACATCCAACACTACGGAGCTACTCCAACTTCCAGAATTCCATTCCGACCCTCGGATCAAAATCTCACTATCGAACCGGAACCTTCAAAATTTGATTTTTCGGCATCTCAAGCCTAACTTAGCTACGGGCCTCCAATACACAATCCGAACACGCCCCTAAGCCTAAAGTCACCCAACGGAGCTAACGGAACCATTAGAATTCTATTCTGAGGTCGTCGGTCAAGTTTCCAACACTCGAGCTCTCATTTAGGGACTAAGTGTCCCAAAGTTCTCCGAAACTCAAAACCGAACATCCCGGCAAATCAAAATAGCAGAAATAAATACGGGAAAAGCACTTAATAGGGGATCGGGGCATTAATCTTATGAGGACCGGTCAGGTCGTCACAGATTAGTGATAGCGGTACACCCTCTTCCCACCTAACTTGGTGAGCTCTACTTCATTTCTTGGTCATGCATCTTTTGTTCCGTGTGTATTATGTTTTGAGGTATAGCTGGAGCCTTGTTGCCGGCACTATCATTATACTTTTTTGTATCTATTAGAGGCTCTGTAGACATAGTGTGGGTTGTGTAGTGGTGTCGGAAAAGTCAAGTTAGTAATGTTGTATGTGTATTACATGTTCCACTTCAAACTATGAAGGTATTTGTATTTTGAGACTTAAAATAGAGTAACCAATGGTAATGGAGTTGGGGTTGTTTATGGAATCTTTTTGGTGTTTAATTAATGAAATCTATCTCCTCTTTATTTTTGGGTGAGTCGGATCGATGGAAATCTAACAGGCTTGCTTGGTCGGATATTTTGGTTGATCGCCGGTCCCGCTCCCTGAGATCGGGGCGTGACACATACCATCCACAATTAGTGGCTTTTGTGCTGATTTCTTGGAGCTGAGCAGGAAATTGGATAGTAAATATTGTAGCTTTTGGCAGGAAGTCTTCCGTCAATAATGCTTATGGTGGAGATCGCTTTCCAGCTGGAATATAAAGCTATGTTTTTAAAACAAAAGAGGTTCTGCCTTTTTCTTGTGATTTCAATAAACAAAAGAAAGATCTTTCCACTTTCTGTTTTTAAAATTGAGAAATTACCAACTTGTGGAAATTAAACAAAACAAAGAGGTTCTGCATTTTTTTTTTATGCACAAACTCTCACTTGCATCACATACACATTGAGAGATATTCTGCTTCTTCTCCCTGCAGAAACATTCCTATTTTTGTCACACATTTAATTATGGCTTATGCTGCTATTACTTCTTTTATGAGCACCATAAATCAATCAATGCAACTTACTGGATGTAATTTGCAGTCGTTCTATGAGAAACTTGAATCCTTGAGATCTATTATGGAAAAACCCTGTAATATAACAACAGAGGATATTGAAGCACTGACAAGCTTGGAAGCTAAAATCAAAGAGGTAGTATTCAATGCAGAAGATAAGGTTGACTCGAGATCAATAAAAGTTCTTGATTCAAAAACGCCAACGTTACGGAGCAACGCTTTCTGGAAACTCTGTTGTTGCTTGGAACAAGCGGTAGAACGCATTGATTCCATCATGAAGCAGTGGATGGCGATACGGGACTGGTACACTAACATCAAAGGTTTGAAAGCACAAAAGTTTTCTCTAGCCAGTATACCGGAACGTGCTGTAGAGCCCGAGAGTATTATGGTTGGCCATGAAAGTGAGTTCGAGATGATGCAGGATCGACTTGCAAGAAGATCAAGTGAACTAGAAGTTGTCTCCATTACAGGGATGGGTGGCATAGGCAAGACAACTTTAGCTAACAAGCTTTACACAGATCCATTCATTATGTCTCGCTTTGATATTCGTGGAAAAGTTACTGTTTCACAAGAGTATTGCGCGACAAATGTACTACTAGGCCTTCTTTCTTCTATAAGTGGAAGGACTAGTGAATATTTTAAGCAAGATGATGGCCAACTAGCAGACCAACTGCAAAAGCTTCTGAAATGCAGGAGATACTTAATCGTCATTGATGACATATGGACTGCAGAAGCTTGGGATAATATAAAGCTATGTTTCCCGGACTATGACAATGGGAGTCGAATACTCCTGACCACTCGAAACATGGAAGTGGCTGAATATGCTAGCTCAGGTAACACTTCTTATCAAATGCGCCTTTTAAGTTTTAATGAAAGTTGGGATTTACTGCACAGAAAGGTCTTTGAGAAAGATTGTTTATCTGCTGAATTTGAAAAGATTGGAAAAGAAATTACATTAAAATGCGGAGGATTACCTCTAGCTATTAATGTGATTGCTGGACTTCTCTCCAAAATTGGTAAAACATTGAATGAGTGGCAAAGTGTTGCTGAGAAAGTAAGGTCAATGGTAAGCACTAATGTTGACATCCAATGCATGAGAGTGCTTGCTTTGAGTTACCATCAGTTGCCACATCACCTAAAAACATGTTTTCTGTATTTTGCAATCTTCCCAGAGGATGAAGAGATTTATGTCGATAAACTTGTGGAATTATGGGCAGCGGAGGGATTTTTGAAGGTAGAAGAGACGAAAAGCATAGAAGAAGTTGCAAAAAAATGTCTAAAAGATCTAATAGATAGAAGTTTAATTTCCTTCCATATTGGGACATTTTATGGAGAGATGACGTATTGTAGAATACATGATATGATCCGTGAACTCTGCTTGAAAGAAGCTCGAAACATGAATATTTTGGATTTTATTGGAAAAAAGAATGATCAAAATCCATGTGTACAATCCATGCATTTTTCCTCAAATAGTCATGGTCGGACCAATACCCAATTGAACTACCGTATTATTGTGAAAAAATTGGCTAGTTCATGTCCTCATAATGAGGCTCGTTCTATTTTCTTTCTCGAGAGGAAGTCAGGGTGCATGTCAGAGTTATTGCCTTTCAAGCTTGTAAGAGTACTAGATCTTACTTTAATGAACTTTATTGTTTTTCCCAGTGGGATACTTGATCTAATTCACTTGAGATACCTAGCTTTGGGTGTTTTTCCTTCCGTGTATTACTATCATGGAAAAGGGACTCCCTCATCAATAGACATTCCTCCATCCATAGCTAGACTATGTTATTTGGAAACTTTTATTCTTGATCAGCCACTTTCCTGGCCCGATTCACTACATCCTCTGATATTACCATCTGAAATTTTGACTATGCCGCAACTGAGGCACCTCTATTTAGGCTTGAATTACTTGTATTATCATGAGCCTACAGAAAACAGTTTGGTTCTGAAAAATTTGCGACATCTCCGAGGGTGGAATCCTTGGTATTGTATTGGATCTTTCTTCAGACTATTTCTCAATTTAAAGAAGTTGGAAATATGGGGTGTTGAAGAAGACTTTCATAGTCGCAAGAACCTCTATGATTTTCGCTGCTTAGATCAACTCGAGGAATTGGAATTTCATTTATCTTTTTGCTTTGGTTTATTTTCTATTCGAGATATTCCACCTTTGCTCCTACCTCCTCCGGATGCTTTTCCACGAAATTTGAAGACATTAACTTTTTGTAGGACGTATTTGTGGTGGAAGGATTTGAGCATTGTTGGTAAATTGCCCAAACTTGAGGTTCTTAAACTAATGCCTGACGGCTGTAAAGGCAAAGAGTGGGAAGTAGCGGACCACGGTTTTCCTCGCTTGAAGTTATTGTACCTGGAAGACTTGGATTTTCAATATTGGAGAGCTAGTTGTCATCACTTTCCCTGCCTTGAACAACTAGTTATTAGAAATTGTTGTTATTTGGATTCAATCCCTCAAGATTTTGCAGATATAACCACACTTGCTCAAATTGTTGTATCGAAGTGTGCAGAATCTGTTGGGAATTCTGCCAAGCAAATTCAACAGGACATGCTAGACAACTATGGTAGTTCCTCCCTTGTGGTCCATATAGTAAGATATCTTCTTCCTTAAATTTAATTCTTATATCATTCATTTACTTTTAACCATTACTCCATTTAAATTGCCATATATAGAAATCATTGTATAGATCAATTTTTTTTTCTGTCCAAATTAGAATCGGAACCTCATTAACATACTAGGGGAAATGTTTAAAACGTGCTTGATAAATTTCCCCAATAACAGGAGTTCAAGTCCAAGATTAATACTTGGGGATGTGTGCATATAAAGGAAGAGCAAGAGGAAGAGGAAGAGGAAGAGGAAGAGGAAGACGGTGAAGAAGAAGAAACATATTGATCAGCTTGAGGAATTGAAATATCAAATGAAAATGTCATTGGTACAGTTGCTTTGATCTTTCTCAAGATTAATAAATTTTAAATTAATCACGATTATACTTCCTAAATTTGGCCATCAACAATATCTCTTTTGTGCTTTAAAGATTAAGAACTACTCGAGAAGATATAATGTCTTGGGAAAAAATGTGATCACAAATAAGAATCTGATGTTTATTTGTGCCACTAAATTAAATTATACATTTTCCCTACTACAAAATCATTTTTTTGTTTAAATAAAAAATAGCTTTTGTAACCAAACAATAAAGTGTTAAGTTTACTGTTTGTAATCCAAATAGTTAAGTAAAGTGTTAAGTCTTTTTTTAAAAATAAAAAAATTGCTTCCTGTGAAATTGTTCCAACAGTAAAAATCTGCTACAACATATAATTCTTTATAGCAAGTTGAATACATTAACCTTGATAATAGAACAATTACCTTCTTTAATAAGTTAAATTGCATTGACAATGAATTCAAATCCGTCAAATAATGTGTAAGGTCTTATACCTACATGCTCTTTCTTGCTATAATTTTCTCTCTTTCCTTAATTTTGGGAAATCTAATTTTTTTTTTTTTTTTTTCTTCAGAAATTGATGACTACCTTAAGGTGCTCCACTGATTAACCAGTTCTATGAAATTGTATATAAATACTCCAAATATTCTGTACATATTGTGTGTTCCATAAATTGCTCCGTTGAGCAATTTAGCAATTATGGTAGGCCAGTGTTGGAGTTTTGTTTAGTCTTTTCTAGATGTTGGTGGATTATAAATTATAATAGAAATAGACCTGTATAAACAAGGAAATGAAACCTTCTGATTCAGAGATATGCAAATTTCTTTTGTAATGTTGGCAACAGTTAGTCGTGAAAGTGGATGATAGCTTCCCTGATATTTTATATGATGTTCCATAGTTATCTTGCATGTCATGTTGAATCTGGTCGGCTCAATAGCATGCCTGACTAATCTGAATTCGCGTCGGGTAAGCCAACTACGGAAGTAAAGCACTTCCTAGCTAGAAGTTCTCCATTCTCGAAGCTCGAACTCGAGACCTCTGGTGAAGGAATGAGACTATTTTGCATCAATTCCATGAGGATTTTTACTCAGAGATTTGAATTAGTTAAAAAGTTGAACTCAGCTAATATGTAGTAAAATGTTGGTTTAACTCCTTCCTTGTAAAATCTGTTAATTTGCTGACTTAACAGATTATAACTTCTTAATACTAATGAAAATCTTTTTGCTCTGCTTGCATTCTGTATGGAAGCTTAGGAAAAGGTGGTAATTTTGCTCAAGTAGAAAACATTCATGTGAGCAATGCTTTCTTCTATGGAACTACAAATGGAGCTAGCATCAAGACATGGCACCTATTCATAGCAGACTTGGCCATTGGAAAAACTGAATTAAAAATGGTACAACACTATTGAAAATTCACACATGAATTTACTCTTTTTACATGCGCTGACCCAAACCAAGAGGCAGATTCAGGATTTAAACTCAATGTGTTCAAGCTCATATATACTTTTGGGATTAGAGTTCATAATTTAGTATATGTTGAAATTTTAAGTACTTTTCCAGTATATATCTACGTTCTGTGTTGAAAATAATGGTTTCAGTTAATCCCATAGTATATAAAATACATCCGTCACTTGCTATTAACTTCTTGTGAATAGGTTGGCAGAGGATATGTACAGAGATGTCATATTTAAGAATCTTGAATTTAACTCAGTCAAGAACCCCATTATAATTGACCAGAATTACTGCGATGTTCGAGGAGCTTGCAAATGGTAATACAAATTAACATTGCTTTAAATACATATTCAGCTTAATAAAAACTTGTCTAAATGTTCACACCAAACCAGTGAATGCACAACAGATGCCTTTCACACATTTTTTTTCTTTTAAGTTTAAATTTCTTGATTTGGTGTATAACGCTGAGTACAAATAAATATTCGTTAACCTTTTCATGATAGGTAACTGGAGTGCAAATCAGCAATGTTATTTACCAGAATGGAGTACATGGCACTGACATACCAGAATCTGAACTGCAGTATGTCAGTGCCATGTACTGATATAATGATGCAACTAATACAACTAACATCGGCGACACCAGGAATAGCGACACCAGGAAGGGAAATCACTGCTTATTGTAGGAATGCTTATGGCCAAGAATATAGTATTGAACCCGGTCCTTGTCTCTCAGAATATTGAGATTTTTTACGTTTTCTCAACACCTATTTGATAGTGCTAACACCAACAATTCTTTGTTGTGTGGATAACCAGAAAAGGAAAGGAAATGACAGACAAAATGAAACAAACTTGTCAGTGTTGTAGCATAGTAATCATTGTACATTAAAATTTTAGTTTTGCCTTGATTTAAGGTTTAAGTTATGAACTGCTAATTTTCTATGTATTACCATAGTTGATGTTGGATGAAAATGAGACTTGCTTTCGCTTGATGAAAATTTTAGAGCTAACTACAGCCTGAGTTCTCTAAACTATTTCTTTTAACATTTTTTTATTTAAAGAAAAAAGAGACAAGAGATGGGGCAGGACAACTTATCAAAGGAAAAAAGGCAGGGCATTCACCTGATCTCACTGAGTCTAAAATAGTGAAATTTAAGCAATTGTTGG
The DNA here is from genome assembly GCA_026770625.1 of Nicotiana glauca. Taxonomy (NCBI): domain Eukaryota; kingdom Viridiplantae; phylum Streptophyta; class Magnoliopsida; order Solanales; family Solanaceae; genus Nicotiana; species Nicotiana glauca. The sequence goes on from MU690374.1 coordinate 12,136, forward strand.
TAAGTTTCCCAGACTCGAGGCCCTCAAACTAGCATATGATGCCTGCAAAGGCGAGGAGCGGGAAGTAGTAGTTGAGGACGGGTTTACTCGATTGAAGTTCTTGCAACTGAAACGTATGAGAATTCGATATTGGAGATCTAGTAGTATTCATGACTTGAACGACTATTCGTCAAAGCTTGCTGGTGTTGCGGAAGCCAAATGTATATAGTGTGAATAAGTCACAACTACTATACCAAAAAAATATGGCAGCCACCAAATAATAAATAAGACAATAAAGCAACAATAAAAGGAACACCAGAATTTACGAGGTTCGGTCAATTTTGGCTAATCCTCGGACACAACCAATATTTTATTCCACTCCAAAAATACAAGTGAAATAATACTAAAGAGAGAAGATACAAATGCCTTAAACAGATGAGAAGGCAAATGAGATGTGTGTTTAAATCCTAAACATTAAGCCTCCTTTTATAGGGAAAAATCCCAACCACTTTTGCTTCCCAACCGATGCGGGATATTTGCCATATTCAACAAATCTCCACCTTGGCAAAATTCCACATCTTCAATTTTCTCTCGGTAACAAATTTTGGTTGTGTCTTCATATTCAATCTTCAGTGTTCAACAATGTTGATCAAATCCAAACAATGTTGAAACTTGACCGCAGTCACCACTTTTGTTAGCATATCAGCAGGATTCTCCATAGTATGAAATTTCTTCACCGTGACTCCACCTTCTTCTATGATTTCTCGTACGAAATGATACCGAATATTAATGTGCTTCGTCCTTGCATGATAAACTTGGTTCTTCGCTAATTGAATAGCAATTTGACTATCACAAAAAACTGTGATACCTTTTTGTTCAATACCAAGCTCCTTTAACAATCCTTGAAGCCAAATTGCCTCTTTCATAGCCTCCGTAATAGCCATGTAGTCTGCATCTGTCGTAGACAAAGCAACTGTTGACTGCAAAGTAGACTTCCAACTAACTGGTGCCTTTGCAAAAGTAAACACATAACCAGTAGTTGATCTTCGTTTGTCCATATCACCTGAAAATCTGAGTCACAATATCCAACTACAGACTGATTGTCTTCCTGCTCAAAAACTAACCCAACATCTACAGTATTATGAATATACCGTAGAATCCACTTCACAGCTTGCCAATGCTCCTTTCCTGGATTATGCATATATCTGCTAATAACTCCAACAGCTTGTGAAATGTCAGGTCTCGTACAGACCATTGCATACATCAAGCTACCAACAACATTTGCGTATGGTACCTTTGACATATACTCTCGTTCAGCTTCATCCAATGGCGACATAGTAGTACTTAGCTTAAAATGGGGAGCAAGTGGAGTACTAACTGGCTTAGTCTTGTCATCTATGCCAAAACGTTGTAGTACTCTCTTCAAATATTCTTTCTGAGATAAATAGAGTTTCTTTGAATGTCTATCTCTTATTATCTCCATGCTAAGAATTTTCTTTTCCTCACCCAGATCCCTCATCTCAAACTCCTTCTTCAGTTGAATCTTCAACTTATCAATTTCTTCCGAATTTTTGGAAGCTATCAACATATCATCAACATATAGAAGAAGATATATAAAGGAACCATCTTTAAGCCTGCGCAAATACACACAATTATTGTATTTGCTTCTCTTGTACTCTTGCTGCAACATAAACTTGTCAAATCGTTTGTACTATTGTCTAGAAGATTGTTTCAAACCGTACAATGATTTTTCAAGTTTGCACGCCATATTTTCTTTTCCAGCAACTTTGAATCCTTCTGGCTAAGTCATGTAGATTTCCTCCTCCAAGTTTCCATGTAAAAACGCAGTTTTTACATCCATCTGAACTAGTTCCAAATCCAACTGTGCTACCAAAGCCAACATAATTCGAATGGAGGAATGTTTTACAACTGGAGAAAATACTTCATTATAATCAATTCCCTCCTTTTGAGCATATCCTTTGGCCACCAATCTTGCTTTGTAGCGAACATATACTTGGTTAGGAAATCCTTCTTCTTTGCAAATACCTATTTGCACCCAATTGCCTTCTTTCCCTTCGGGAGATTGGCCAATCTCCATGTATGATTCTGATGAAGGGACTGTATTTCATCATTCATGGCAATCCTCCACTTATCTTCTTCTGAACTTTGGACTGCGTCTTTATAAGTGGCAGGAACATCATCAGCTGCAATTGCGGTTGCACAAGCAACTGTCTCTATGAGACGAACAGGTTTCGTTATTTTTCTTTTTGGCCTGCTGGATGCTATTGATTCAAGTTGTTGTTGAGGTTCCTGAGTTGGAATCTCCTCTACTGGCTCTCCTTCCAGAGGATAATCTTCATTTGTTTCCTCCTCTGCTTCTTGTGTAGGAAAAATAAATTTTTACTCAAACTCCACCTGCTTAGAAGCACCTTCATCATTCTGTTTGGTATCTTCATTTGTTACCTTATTTACCATAGCAGATTCATCAAATGTAACATCCTTGCTGAATATTACTTTCATTGTCATAGGACACCATAAACGATATCCTTTGACTCCAGAAGTAATCCCCATAAAAATAGCCTTCTTTGCCCTTGGATCCAATTTTGACTCTGTCACATGATAATATACAGTTGAGCCAAACACGTTCAAAGAGTCATAATCTACAGCAGGCTTTCCATACCATTTTTCAAACGGTGTCTTGCCATATATAGCAGCAAATAGTAGACGATTAATGAGGTGGCATGCATATGTAATTGCCTCAACCCAAAATTCTTTGCCCAAGCCAGCATTGGACAACATACACCGTACCTTCTCCAGTAAGGTCCGGTTCATACGTTCTGCCACTCCATTCTGTTGTGGTGTATGTCTGACAGTGAAATGTTGGATGATGCCATCATTTTCACAGACCTTATTGAAATGATCATTTTTGTATTCACCTCCATTGTCTGTGCGAATATACTTGATCCTCCTGCCTGTTTGATTCTCCACCATCGTCTTCCATTTGAGAAAAATTCCCAGCACTTCATCTTTGCTCTTCATTGTATACACCCATACTCTTCGGGAAAAATCATCAACAAAGGTTACAAAATAGTGCTTCCCACCCAATGAAGGTGTTTTGGAAGGACCCCAAACATCAGAGTGTGCATAATCTAAAATGCCTTTGGTTATTTCTCGATTGTTTTCGATTGGGTATTGTCCCCTTAGTATATTGTGATATATTCGCTCTGATTTTGGTTATATTCGACGCGCGTGGAGGCCGATTTGAGGGGCAAAGGCGTCGCGGGCTAGAGATTTCACCGGTTCGAGGTGAGTAATACTTGTAAATAATATCCTGAGGGTTTGAAATCCCGGATTTGACATCATATTGTTGTATTGAGGTGACTTGCACACCGGATATGGGCGTGGGGTAGAGCACCGTTGGGGACTGTGACTTTGACACAATGCTCGCAAAACTCCAAGTTGCAAGTCTTTATTCCTTTTAACAATCCTTGATCTGATAGAGTCTTCAAGGATTTTCCTCCAGCATGTCCCAAGCGTATGTGCCATAGCCTGGTTGCTTCTGCCTCTTTGTCGTCACTGTCGCTGTCCCAATAACTCTACTACCACGATAGTGGTACATGTTATTATTCTTTCGATTAGCCTTCATTACCACTAGTGCACCAGAGCATACTCTCGTCACTCCATTTTCTGCAATGATTTTGAACCCTTTTGATTCTAGGGCTCCCACAGAGATGAGATTCTTCTTCAAATCCTGTACATATCGAACATATGTTAATGTTCTGATCATTCTATCATGGTTCCTCAATTGTATTGAACCAATGCCATACGAGATAAGAGGGTTGTTGTCCGCTGTGTTGACGACTCCATATTCTCCTTCTTGAAATTCCACGAACCAGTCCCTGTCGGGAGACATATGATAGCTACAAGCTGAGTCCATTAACCGTATGTCTGAAGATATTGATGGCTCAGTTGTAACTAATGAGAAGTCTAAATCATCACAATCAGCTACATTTGAATCCATAATAGCCTTTCTATTGTTATGTTTGGCCTTATTTTTCAACTTCGGACAGTCTTTCTTCTAGTGCCCCTTTTCTCGACAAAAGGCACATTCATCTTTGCTGGGTTTAGATCTTGACTTAGATTTTCCTTTCTTTGTCCTCGTTTGATTTTGAGGACGACCCCTCACAAACAGTGCTTCTCCTTCTCCGCCCTTCTGTTTTTCTCGCTTTCTTTGTTCATAGCTGTACAAAGCCGAACAAACTTCTCTGAGAGAAAATTCATCATTTTCATGGAATAGAGTAGTTTCAAGGTGCTCGTACTCATCAGGAAGTGACGCCAACAACATCAAGGCCAAGTCACCATCATCATAAGCAAATCTGTGACCAACTTATTGAAACTGGTGATATGTTCATTCATCGTGGTACCAGGAACATAGGTGAAGTGGAACAATCTCTTCTTCATGTACAATTTATTTTTAAGCCAATTTATTTTCCGCAATATCATGGTACCTTGGCTCTGATACCAATTGTTGCGGAAGCCAAATGTATATAATGTGAATAAGTCACAACTACTATACCAAAAAAATATGGCAGCCACCAAATAATAATTAAGACAATAAAGCAACAATAAAAGAAACACCAGAATTTACGAGGTTCGGCCAATTTTGCCTACTCCTCGGACACAACCAATATTTTATTCCACTCCAAAAATACAAGTGAAATAATACTAAAAAGAGAAGACACAAATGCCTTAAACAGATGAGAAGGCAAATGAGAGGTGTGTTTAAATCCTAAATATTAGGCCTCCTTTTATAGGGAAAAATCCCAACCACTTTTGCTTCCCAACCGATGTGGGATATTTGCCATATTCAACAGCTGGTACTTGGATTTGATACCTTAAGATTTTGCAATAATAACCACACTTCAGTTAATTGATATACACATATGTAAGGAGTCAGTTGTGAATTCTGCCAAGAATATTCAAGAGGAAATTGAGGACAGCTATGGAAGTTCTATTGAGGTCCGTTTTCGTTACCTCCTTTAGGTCGTATTTTTGGTTGAATTGCTTTTCTAATTATTTATTGTATTCATGTGTTCAACTTATAGGATTATTAGTAGCAAATGATATACTTTTAGAGTTTTGAAATACTTAGCTGACCTGTACATTCACGAGACAATTTATTTTCAACAGGATATTGGAGAAAACTATGGAAAATCTGTTGAGTTCCATATCAGTTATGCTTGTAAGGCATGTTTTCACTTGATTCTTGTTATATGAATTAATGCATCCTATTTATGAGATAAGTAATAACATGCGACTATTCTGTGCTATTTAGTCGTCTTTCAAAGTTTAGGTCTAGGGCAGCCCTGTGCAAAATCTTGTGGGATTGAATCCAAATACCAGCAATGTTTAAGAAATAGCCGTTCAAGGCACAGAAAGTGATCACAACTGGCTCTCCAGTAGCGAACCTTCAAATGTTCCAGTTGCAAAAACTTCAAGCTAGGAAAACCATCCTTAACTACCTTCCACTCCACGCCTATGCAGGCGCTAATTCCCAGTTTAAGGGCCTTGAGTTTGGGCAATTTACCAACAATGCTTAAATCCTTCCACTGCAAACAAGTCCCATAGAAAGCCAGTTTCTTGATTACCAAAAGAATACTTCAGGAACTTGAAATCTGCATTTTCTTCCAATGTGCCTAAGATGCCACGATTCGAATCGCAGAACACACGAGTTGTAAAAGCTCGAATACTATAACAGGATCAAAAGCAAAATGTAAATCATTGACCCTTCTTTTTTGGTTTTGCTGGAAGAAGGAGACTAATATTGATATCAGAAAAAAATAAGTAAAACACTAAAGAAACTAACTTTAGATCACATTGTAACACAAAAGAATCTAACATCAGAATCTAAGAAACTGAAGAGAAATAAGAACAAAGATACTCTCCCACAAATAGCCATATTTATATGGGGAAGATGCATTAGGAAAACCAACTAAAAGCTCCATACTTAATTTATTTGCATTCGCATTACAAAACTATTTCAAAAGAGCTCTAAAAATTGATATTCTTGGCTGTCACAGGCCTAACAATCAAACTGAAATAGATTAACTAAAGTAAATATTCTTGGTTTTCACATGCCTAACAATAGTAACCTCAACAGATGTTCCATAGTTATCTTGAATGTCCTGTTGAATCTGCTTAGCGGAATTCCCAACAGATTCTGCACAACTGCTAACATTAATCAGAGCAAGTGTGGTTATATATGCGAAATCTTGAGGTATTGAATCCAAACCAAGACAACATTCCAGAAATAGTCGTTCAAGGCATGGAAAGTGATCGCAACTTGCTCTCCAATAACGAATCTTCAAACGTTCCAGTAGCAACAACTTCAAGTACAGAAACCCTTCATCAACTACTTCCCACTCGTCGCCTATACAGGCATTATTTTCAAGTTTAAGAACCTCGAGTTTGGGCAATTTACCAACAATGCTCAAATCCATCCATTGCAAACAAGTCCCACTAGAAGCTAACTTCTTAAGTCTTTGCGGAAAAGCATCTGGAGGAGGTAAAAGCAAATGTGGCAAAGCATCATCAGAAGGAAGAAGGGGCAGAGATGGACTATCCATCGAAAATTTCAGCCTCCTCAGAAGGTCTTGTGAAGTAGCACCTGAAGGTGTAACTGTTTCCAGAAAGCAAGCAGCATTTATATTTCGATAAGTAAGACAAAATTCCAATTCCTCGAGCTGATCTAAGCAGCGAAAATCATAGAGGTCTTTACAACTACTGAAGTCTTCTCCGATGCCACGTATTTGCAACTTCTTTAAATTAGGAAAGAAGATAGATCCATTACAATACCAAGGATTCCATCCATAGAGATACTGCAAATTTTTCAAAACCAAACTTTTCTCTATTGGCTCGAAATACACCAAGTAATTCCAATCCAAACGGAGGAGCCTTAATTGTGGCATTGCCAAAATTTCCGATGGTAATATCAAAGGATATATCCATCCTCTTCGCCAGTCCCCCGATAGTACAAAAGTTTCCAGATGACATAGGCTACATACCTGTGGAGGAATGTCTATCAAAGTTTGCATATGGCATAAGCTAGGAGAAAGAGTTAAAGCTAGGTATCTCAAATGAATTAAGTCAAGTATCTCACTGGGGAAACGATCACATCTTATTAAATCAAGATCTAGTACTCTTACTAGCTTGAAATGCGAAAACTCTGAGAACCAATTCCCACTAAAACAGATAATAGAACGGATCTCAATATCAGGATACCTAGCCAAGTGGACACTGATCCGAACTCGACTAATCGAGGAAAAATGCGTGGATTGCTGACATGGAGTTTGACCATTCTTAGCTCTGAGAACATTCACAAAATTCATATTTCGAGCTTCTCTCAAGCAGAGTTCCCGGATCACATCATGCATCCAACAACTCTCTATTTCTCCATCAAAACTCAAATTGTGTATGCAAATTAATCTTCTATCTATAAGTTCTTTTACACATTTTTTTGCCACTTTTTCTATAATTTTCATCTCTCCTACCTTTAGGAATCCCTCACTTGCCCATAATTCCATAAGTTTATCTACAAAAATCAGTTCGCCCTCTGGGAAAATTGCAAAATACAAAAAACACGGTTTTAGGTGATGGGGTAAGTGATGGTAACTCAATGCTAGCACCATCATGCATTGGACATCAATATTTGTGCTTACCGCTGAACTTACATTCTCGGCAACACTTTGCCACTCATCCAATGCTTTACCCATTTTGGAGAGAAGTCCAGCAAATGCAATAATTGCTAGAGGTAATCCTCCACATTTTGATGCAATTCGTTTCCCAATTTTTTCAAATTCAGGAGAAAATTTTTCTTTCTCAAACACCTTTTTGTGTAGTAAATTCCAACTTTCATCAAAATTCATGAGGCGCATATGATAAGGAGGCTTACCTGAGCTAGCATATTCAGCCACCTCCACGTTCCGTGTGGTTAGGAGTATTCGACCCCAATTGTTACAATCTGGGAAACATAGTTTTATATCATCCCAAGCTTCTGTAGTCCATATATCATCAATCACTACCAAGTACCTTTTGCCTTTTAGAAGCTTTTGCAATCGGTCTGCTAGTTGCCCATCATCTTGCTCCTCATAACATTCATCTGTCTTTCCCCTTGTTGAAGAAAGAAGGCGTAAGAGTACATTTCTCACACAATGCTCTTGTGAAAGAGTAGCTTTTGCACGAATGTCAAAACGAGACACAATGAACGGATCACAGTAAATTTTGTTAGCCAAAGTTGTCTTGCCGATGCACCCCATCCCTACAATGGAGACAACTTCTAATTCCCTTGTTCCTCTAGCGATTTGATCTTGTATCATCTCGAATTCATTTTCATGGCCAACCATCATATTCTCCATCTCCAAAGCATGTTGAGATATATCGACAAGGGAGAAATTTTGTATTTCCCGATCTCTGGTGTTGTTGTACCTATCCTATATTGCCATCCACTGTTTCATGGTTGAATCAATGCATTCCGTTGCTTGTTCCAATAGAAAAAAGAGTTCCCACAAAGCATTGATTCTTTCATCTGCAGTTTCTGCGAAAAGAACCTTTCTTGACTTCGAGTCAACCATATCTTCTGTGTTGCATGCTACCTCTATGGTTTCTGCTTCCTAGCTTGTCAATTCCTCAAGGGGCTCCGCTGTTATTTTCTCCATAATAGTTCTCGAAGATTCAAGCTTCTCATACAACGATTGCAAATTACATCCACTAACTTGCATTGATTCGTGTACGGTGCTCATAAGGCAAGTAATTGCAGCATAAGCCATGCCCCTCTTTATCTCACTCTCGCAAATGTGTGATTCAAGTTGATCCTGTATCATCTTGAATTCATTTTCATGTCCAATCATCTTATTCTCAGGCTCTAAAGCACTATCAGATGTTGAGTCAAGAGTCAAATTTTGTGCTTTCAGATGTTCGTTGTTCAACATTCCTATCCATTGCTTTACGCTGGAATCAATGTGTCCTACTGCTCGTTTCATCTTGAAACGAAGTTTCCAAATTGCTATTCTTCGTGAAATGGGGCTTTTTGCAACGAGAACCTTTCTTGATTCCGAGCCAACTATATCTCCTGTCCTGTATGCCAGCGCTGCGATTTTAGCTTCCAAACTTTTCAATACCTCAAGATCATCGCCTATTACTTTCAACGGTTTCTCCAGAATAGCTCTCATGGATTCAAGCTTTTTATAGTACTTTTGCAGGTTAAGTCCCGTAGATTTTTCTGATCTAAATATGATGCTCATAAGAGAATCAATAGCAGCATAAGCCACGTCCCTCAGTATGTATGTGACCCAAGTGGCGAAGCCAGTAATTTATCCCAGGGTGTTCAAACTTAAAAGAAGTTAAAAAAAAATTCTGACAAAGGCTGTTCAATATATATATTATATACCTCGAAAATCTTATATTTTACCTATACACGCAGTGTAATTCTTCGACGAAAGGTGGCTAATTGACCACCCTCACCAGAATGATGCAATAGGGGAGTTTCTGCATAGAGAAGAAGGTCTTTTCTTTTATTTCTTAAGATAACAAGTTAGCTTCCATCACATTTCCAGCTTGGTCCACCATCTACTCTAGTCTCTATCATGTTGCATGCGCCACTGGTTTTAGATCTAACTTTCCACACCGCGTTAGATATTACTCCTCTCTCTTTATTTGATACTATTTTCTAATTAGCCCGTTTAAAAAAGAATTTTCTATAAAAAAATTTTAATTGAGAAGCATTTATAGCCACACAAATTGTTATGATTTATTTAATACGACATATCTCAAAAGTCTTTATTTCTTTATTAAAATTTATGTCAAATCAAACTATGACAAATAAATTGAAACGGAGGGAATAGTACTAGTATATGCAATTCTTCTTATACATGCCTTTTTTCTTGGGGAAAGCAAAAAGTCGAGCGACGGACTCCGAATCACCTAAAATTTTGTGGGCCCATCAGAAACGACCTAATGAACAATAGTGATTGTTTCAACATTCACATTCCTCGTTTTTTGTGTTTTAGATAGGAACTCAAGTCGATTTCTATTTTTTTGTGCTAATATCCACGTCATCTTCATGAATTCAGGCGATAGGCTCCGAATCGCCTAAAACATTTTTTGGGCCCATCATAAACAGCCTAATGAACAATAGTCATTGCTTTTCCACGGTCGTTCTTCGTTTTTTAGTGTTTTAGGGCCATAAAATAGGAATACACGGTGATTTTTAATTTTTCATGCGCTAATATCCATGCTATCTTCATGAATTCGTTCGACGGGCTCCGAATCGCCTAAAATTTTGTGGCCCATCAGAGACGACCTAATAAATAATTGTCATTGCTTCGCCATGACTATTCCTCATTTTTTAGCATTTTAGGACCATAAAACAAGAATTCAAGAAAATTTAAATTTTTCTTATGCTAATCTCCACACCATCTTCATGAATTCGGGCAACGGACTCCAAATCACATAAAATTTTGTGGACTCATCAGAAATGACATAACTAACAATAGTCATTATTTCGCCATGACTGTTTCTTATTTTTTTTGGCATTTTGGACCATAAAACAGGACTTCAGTATGATTTCAAAATTTTTGTGTGGTAATATCCACACCATCTTCATGAATTCGTGCAACAGGCTTCGAATCGCCAAAAATTTTCTTGGACCATCAGTAAAGATCTAATGAACAATAGTCATTGCTTCGACATGACTGTTCCTTATTTTTTTTTTTGGCATTTTAGGAACATAAAACAGGAATTCAAGACGATTTTTATTTTTTCATGTGCTAATGTACATGCCATCCTCATTAATTCGGGCGACGGGCTTCGAATCGCACAAAATTTTGTGGGCCCATCAGAAACGACATAATGAACAATAGTCATTGCTTCGCCGTAGTCATTTCTTATTTTTTGATATTTTAGGGCCATAAAATAGAAAATTAGGATGATTTCTAATTTATCATGTGCTAATATCCACTCTAACTTTAAGAATTTGGGTGATGGTCCCCGAATCACATAAAATTTTGTGGGCCCATAAAAAAGACCTAATGAATAATAGAAAATGAGAAACTCATGGAGAAGCAATAGCTATTATTCATTAGGTCTTTTTATGGGCACGCAAAATTTTAAGCGAGTTGGAGCCGGTTCCCCGAATTTATGTAGATGGCATGGACTATAGCACACGAAAATTCGAAAATCGTATTTAATTCTTGTTTTATATCCCTAAAATGCCAAAAAATGAGGAACAGTCATGCGAAGCAATGTCTATTGTTCATTAGGTCATTTTTTACGGGCCCGTAAAATTTTAGGCGATTGGAATCCAGTCGTATGATTTCATACAGATGACAGCACAAGAAAAATTGAAAATTGTCTTGAATTCCCATTTTATGGCTGTAAAATGTCAAAAAGTAAGTAACAATTATGGCAAAGCAATGAGTATTGTTTATCACATCGTTACTGTGGGACCTAAAAAATTTCAGGCGAATAAGTGTCTCTCAAAAAAAAAATCTACAAAATTAGCATATACCAATACACATGAAAAAGGGGATATAATCTCTCATTCGTATTATTGTGGTTCAGAGCTACACCTCAATTATTATATCTGCCTAAGAAAATGCTGGCCAGCACTTCTCTTTTGACATTAGAAACTGCAAGACAGGTTCTTCGACCTTGTGAGGTGAACCACCCTTATTTTGCTACTTATTATTTTCTTCTTTTAGGAAGGTTTTTGTATTTTCATACTGAGGCAAGTAATGGTAACTTAATGCAACCACCCTCATGCATTGGACATTAACCTTTGTATTTACTGTTGAACTTACATTCTTGACAATACTCTTTCACTCATCCAATGATTTACCAATTTTGGAGAGAAGTCCAGCAATCAAAACAAGTGCTAGAGGTAATCCTCCACAATTTAGTGCAATTGTTTTGCCAAGTTGTTCAAATTCAGGGGAAAAACAATCTTTCACAAAGACCTTTTTGTACAACAAACTCCAACTTTCATCAAAATTCATGAGGCGCATATGATATGGAGTCTTACTTGAGCTAGCACATTCAGCCACCTCCACATTCCTAGTGGTCATGAGTATTCGACTCCCATTGTTACAGTCTGGGAAACATCGCTTTATATTATCCCATGCTTCTCTAGTCCATATGTCATCAATGACTGCCAAGTACCTCCGGCATTTTAGAAGCTTTTGTAGTCGGTCTGCAAGTTGATCATCATCTTGTTGCTCATGAAATTCATTGGTCTTTCCACTTATAGAAGAAAGAAGGCCTAGAAGCACATTTCTCACACAATACTTTTGTGAAACAGTTGCTTTTGCACGAATGTCAAAGTGAGACATAATGAATGGATCACTATAGATTTTGTTAGCCAAAGTTGTCTTGCCGATGCCCCCCATCCCGACAATTGAGACAACTTCGAGTTCCCTCGCTCCTCTAGCAAGTTGATCCTGCATCATCTCGAATTCATTTTCAAGGCCAACCATCTTATCCTTAGGCTCTAAGCCATGTTGTGATGGACTGACAAGTGACAAATTTTGTGCTTTAAGATCTTCGATGTTCTTGAGCTTGTTTTGAATTTCCATCCACTTCTTCATCGTTGAATCAATGCGTACTACTACTTCTTTTACGAGGGAATAAAGATTCACAAAAGCTCTTATTTGATTTTTTTCATTTTCGGGCAAAACAATATTTCTTGATTCCAAGTCAACCTTATATTCTGCTTCGTCTGCTAGCTCTGCGATTTGCGCTTCCAAGCTTGTTAATGCCTCATGATCACCTGTTATATTGCACGGATTCTCTAGAATAGCTCTCAAGGATTCAAGCTTTTCATAGAACGATTGCAAATTACATCCAGTAAGTTGTATTGATTGATTTATGGTGTTCATAAGAGAAGTAATGGCAGCATAAGCCATTTGTCCCTCTTTCTCTCTCTCGTATGTATATGATGCAACATGAAGTTTTTGTATACAGAACACAGAATATCTCAAAAAGAGCAAGGTTTCTCTCTTATTTCTTGAATGGTGAAATAGGTGGTTTTTTATAAGAATTAAGTTTGCTTGATAAAAATGAGCTGTAAGCTTCTGTTTGACTGAAAATTTCAGTAGTTAAAAGACGACCTGTTAAACATTAATAGAATAAAGGACAATTACATGAATAATTTATACTAAATGAATTGTTGACTAAGCTGTAGAGCCATTCCAACTGGAACATTTGTATCTAAAATGAGAATTACAAATTATTTAAAACCGAAATAAGCATAATTAGGTGAAGATTCCTTGTGAAGCCAGAAATTTTGAAAAGTAAATTTATTTGTTATTTAAAAGGAGAAAAACTGAGTATAAACGCAGAACTGCAGAATTCGTGGAATCATAGTTTATAGTCCCACACTGCACGTCATTTATTTAATTTCATAGAACATGTTGCCACTTCATGCTTATGACTCAACATTAAATTACGCCAACACATACAGCTTGGGTTCATAAGTCAAGTCTTCCTTTTATCACGGAGAAATTAAATGACCGAGGGATGTGATGAAATGAATATGATCTCTTTATCCTTAACGAGAGAAAAATCTGAAGATCATAGATTAGCCACGGAGCTCGGATACGGTTTCCCAATTGGAGATCCACGGATCACATAGGTATCTCCCATGGCCTTTTACCTCTAAAAGCATCCTTCCTTCTCAATGTCTGGGAATCCATCCAATGCCCACCCCTCTATTCCAGTAGAAAGCATTAGCCTTCATCCATGAGATCGGGGTATCACTATCAGTAGAAGCTCACCTCTTGTGACGACCCAAAGGGTCATCACTTGCTTTTAGTTGACTTCTGCGTCTCTGAGGTCTTGAAAACCTCATTTAGAGTCGCCTTAATTTGCGTGCATAGTCCAGACGCGTAGCCGGAAAGTGGTATCCTTTTTGCGCGGTCCGCATAGGGGGCCTCAGAGGGGTATAAATAAATGGAATTTTCAGTTATTTTTGACTTTTCAAAACCCCAAAAACATAAGAGGCGATTTTTCAAACAACCATTCTTCTCCAAAATATTGGTAAGTGATTTCTAACTCATTTTCTTCACTTCTTAACATCTTTTAACATGATTTCAACTTCAAATCAAAGATTTTCATGGGAGAAATTGGGTATTTTGGATAGAACCTAGGTTTTTCAAAAATTAGGGATTTGGACCTCAATTTGAGGTCCTATTTCAAAACAAATTATATATGTGGATTTGTGGGGGAATGAGTAATCGGGTTTTGGTCCGAACCTTTGGGGTTGATTTTTTTAGCACTTATTGATGTAACTAAGTAACTTGTGACTAGATTCGAGCGGATTAGTGGTGGAATCAAGGGGTAAAGCCATAATTGAGACTTGAGTGGTGTTCCAGGCATCGAGGTATAAGTGCTTGGTCTAACCCTAGCTTGAGGGATTAGAAGTTGAGTCATATTTGCTACTTGCTTCTTGTTGAGTACGACGTATAGGCATGGTAACGAGTATCTATACGTTGGTGTCAAGCATGACCGTGAATCTTAAATTGAAAGTTGTTGTGTTCTTAAACGACACTTTGGATGTTTTAATTAATGATCTTCTATATTGAGCATTGTCAACAATTGAGCTGAGTACAAGCTAAGTTAAGAATGGTTATAGCTGACTCTCCCTTACTGGGATGACTATTTCAATATTATTGTTCCCTTGTCGGGAAATTATTATACTGCTTTTGTTCACTTGACTAGGAAGTTATTATATTGTTTATGTTCCCTTGCCGAGATTTCTTGAAATTGTTTGACGAACTATAAAGGTAGTGGGTGGTATGCCTACTACCACATGAGATAATGAAATGGGAGCGAGTGGTACGCCTACCATAAGAGATAATGAAATGGGAGCGGGTGGTATGCCTACCACGAGATATAATGAAATGGGAGTGGGTGGTATGCCTACCACAAGATAATGGAATAAGAGCGGGTGGTACGCCTACCACAATATATAATAAAATAGGAGCAGGTGGTACGCCTACCACGAGATATGAGAAATGAGATAGGGATGCACGCCTGCAATAAGATGGAAACTGAAAGTGAAAATTGTCCTTATTTCCCTTTATCTGTGTTAGAAGTGATATTGTTAGCTTCCTTATTATTCCTTGTTATTTTGTGTTATCAGCTACCCCCGAAGCATGTTTCCCTTCCCAGTTTTAATTGCTTGTTACCTGTTTACTTTTCCACCATATATTATATAACTGCGCAGGTTTATCTGGAGTCTGGTCCTAGCCTCGTCACTGCCTCGCCAGGGTTAGGCCAGGCACTTACCAGCACATGGGGTCAGTTGTGCTAATACTACACTCTGCACTGTGTGCAGATCCCGGAGCAGCTTTTGGACAGTAGTTAAAGGGTTTCCTTCAATCCACCCGGAGACCCAAGGTAGACCAACAGGCGTTCGCAGGCCTTGGCGTCTCCCTCTATTCCCATTTCCTGTTTCCTTTATCTTTGTTTAGAAACAACATTATGTGTTTTCTTCAAACCTTGTATGTAGTGACTCATAGACAGTCTGTGATACTGTGATACCAAATTTTGGGGTATTGATGTTTAAAAGTTGTAATGGACGTGGGTTGAGTTTATAAACGTTGACTTCCGCTTATTCTTAAATTTTGGATTTATTATTGTCGCCCTATGTTTTGTTTAAAAGAAGTATTATGAAAAGGTAGCAGATACTTAAGGTTTGGCTTGCCTAGCTCTCATCAGTAGCCACCATCACAACTCCCGAGGGTGGAAAATCCTGGTCGTGACAAGTTGGTATTAGAGCACTAGGTTACATGGGTCTCACAGTTCACAAACAAACCTAGTAGAGTCTGAGGGATCGGTACGCAAACGTCTCTATTTATCCCCCAAAGGCTATAGAGTTAGGAAAAATTTCATATTTGTTCTTTCTTGTCGTGCGATTCGGTTTCCCAATACTGATTGAACCTCTACTCTGTTCTTTCACAGATAGAGAGAACATGCACTTCCTCATCTACCGCTCAGCAACCCGAGCCCTCAGCAGCAGCTCCCACGAGGGGCAGAGGGCGAGGTTGTGGCCGTGCTAGAGGGTGAGTTAGGGCAGAGCTCAGCCCCGAGCAGTAGCCCAGTAGCGGAGCCTCAAGTTGATTTCAACGAGGAGGTTCCGGCCCCAGCAGTTTCGGTGGGCCGAGCTCAGGTCCAGAGGGGTCTATTGCTACCCCAGTTCTTCAGGATGCTCTGGCTCGATTAGTGGGCCTCATGGAGAGTGTCACCCGGGCAGGCTTGTTTCCCATAGCACCAGTCACTTCTCAGGCTGGAGGAGGAGCCCACACTCCTGCTACTCGCACCCCAGAGAAGGTAGCTCCCCAGATTCAGACTCCAGCGGTTCAGCCAGTTGGAGCAGTTTAGTCGGGTGTCATAGCTCAGACCGGCGATGGAGCGGCTATGTCCACCGATGCTTTGTGGAGGCTGGATAGGTTCACCAAGCTCTTCATTACTACCTTCAGCGGTGCTTCTTCTGAGGATCCCCAAGATTTCCTAAAAACCTCAAAATCAAGAATTTTTCTCAAACCTCTTCAAGTATCAAATTTAGCAATTCAAGTCCGAATCACGTCAAACGACATCCATGTTTAACCAAGTTTTACAGGAATGACGTAAACCATAAATAAGACCTGTACCGGGCATCAGAAACAAAATACGGGCCTGATACCATCGCTTTCTAATCAGATTTCATTTCAAATTTCCTTAAACATTTTCAGAAAATAATTTTAATTAAAAATTCATTTCTCGGGCTTGGGACTTCGGAATTTGATTCTGGGCATACGCCCAAGTCCCATATTTTCCTAAGGATCCTCCGGGACCGTCAAATCACGGGTACGGGACCGTCAAATCACGTGTCTGGGTCCGTTTACCCAAAATGTTGATCGAGGTCAAATTTAACTCATTTTATAACCAAATTTCATAATTTTTCACTTAATTTCATATTTAAGATTTTCGGCTATGCGCCTGGACTGTGCACGTAAATTGAGGTAACCCTAAATGAGGTTTTCAAGGCCTAGAAGACACATAATTCAATTAAAACAAGTGATGACCCTTTGGGTCGTCACATTCTCCACCTCCAAAATAACTGTTCGTCCTCGAACAGACAGAAGAAGGAAGTATTTGAGTCGGGAAAAGATGAGAATAACAGCTCCGCATATCAGACTTGGACTCCCAGGTCGATGCCTCAGGAGGATGACCTCTCCACTGAACACGAACAAAAGGAAAACTCTTCGACCTCAATTGACGAACCTACTGATCTAGAATAGCCACCGGCTCTTCTTCATAAGACATGTCCTTGTCCAACTGGACAGTGCTGAAATCTAACACGTGAGATGGATCGCCGTGATATTTCCAAAGCATGGATATATAAAACACTGGATGCACAACTGATAAGCTCGGCAGCAATGCAAGTCTATAAGCCACCTCTCCCACTCGATCAAGAATCTCAAATGGACCAATGAACCTAGGGCTAAGCTTGCCCTTCTTCCCAAATCTCATCATGCCCTTCATAGGCGACACTCAGAGCAACATCTGCTCACCAACCATAAAAGCCATATCTTGAACCTTGCGGTCTGCATAACTTTTTTGCCTGGACTGAGCTGTACGAAGCCTATCCTGAATAATCCTGACCTTGTCCAAGGCCTCCTGAACCAGATCTCTACCCAAAAACTGAGCCTTCCCCGGCTCAAACCATCCAACCAGAGATCGACATTGCCTACCATATAAAGCCTCACAAGGATCTATCTGAATAATCAACTGGTAGTTGTTGTTGTAGGCAAACTATGCGAAAGGCAAAAACTAATCCCACAAGCTTCCAAAGTCAATAACACAACCTCGAAGTATATCCTACAAAATTTGAATAGTCCGCTCGGACTGCCCGTCCGTCTGAGGGTGAAATGTTGTACTCAACTCAACTTGGTTGCCCAACTTTCGCTGAACTGCTCTCCAGAAATGCGAGGTCAACTGCGTACCTTGGTCCTAAATGATAGACACAGGAACCCCACGAGGATGAAAAATCTACCGGATATAGATCTCAGCTAACCTCTAGAATGAATAGGAGATTGCCACAGGAATGAAATGTGTTGACTTGGTCAGCCTATCAACAATGACCCATACTGCATCGAACTTCCTCCGAGTCTGCAGGATTCCAACAACGAAATCCATAGTGATCCGCTCCCACTTCCACTCGGGAAGCTCAATCCTCTGAAACAATCCACTAGGCCTCTGATGCTTATATTTAACCTGCTGACAATTCAGACACCGAAACACATATGCAACGATATCCTTCTTCATTCTACGCCACCAATAATGTTGCCGCAAATCCTAATACATCTTCGCAGTGCCCGGATGAATAGAGTATCGGGAACTATGGGCCTCCTCTAAAATTAACTCTTGAAGCCCATCTACATTAGGCACACAAAATCTCCCCTACAATCTCAAAACTCCATCCTCATCTAAGGTAACTTGTTTGGCACCTCAACGCTACACTGTGTCTCTAAGGACACACAAATGGGGATCATCAAACTGTCGGTCACGGATATGCTCCAGTAATGAAGAGCGTGTGACCGTGCAAGCTAATACCCGACTAGGCTCAGAAATATCCAACCTCACAAACCGATTGGCCAAAGCCTAAACATCTAAAGCAAGCGATCTCTCACCGACCGGAATATAAGCAAGACTGCCCATACTGTTTGACTTCCTACTCAAAGCATTGGCCACCACATTGGCCTTTCCCTGGTGATATAAGATAGTGATATCATAATCCTTCAACAACTCCAACCACCTCCTCTGCCGCAAATTCAACTCGTTTTGCTTGAAAAAATACTGACGACTCTTATGATCCGTGAACACCTCACATGCCACGCCATACAGATAATACCTCCAAATCTTCAATGCATGAACAATGGCTGCCAACTCTAAATCATAGACGGGATAGTTCTTCTCACCAATATTCAACTGCAATGAAGCATAGGCAATGTCCTTTCTATCCTGCATCAACACGACACCAAGCCCAACACGAGAAGTATCACAATAAATTGTATATGACCCGAAACCTACAGGCAAAACCAACACCGGTGCCATAGTCATAGTTGTCTTGAGCTTCTGAAAGCTCACCTCACACTCGTCCGACCATCTGAACTGGGCACCCTTCTGGGTCAACCTGGCCATCGGGGCTGCAATGGATGAAAACCCCTCGATGAACCGACGATAGTAGCCTGCCAATCCCAAGAAACTTCGAATCTCTGTAGCTGATGCTAGTCTAGGCCAGTTCTTGACTGCCTCAATCTTCTTCGGATCAACCTAAATGCCCTCTGCTGATACAACATGACCCAAGAATGCAACTGAAACTCAACCAGAATTCACACTTTGAAAATTTAGCATACAACTGACTATCCCTCAAAGTCCAAAGAACCACCTTGAGATACTGCTCGTGCCCCTCCTGGCTGTGCGAATATATCAAAATATCATCAATGAAGACTATCTCGAACGAATCCAAATAAGGCCTGAACACTTGGTTCATTAAATCCATAAAGATGTTGGGGCATTTGTCAACCTGAATGACATAACCAAGAACTCACAATGTTCGTACCGAGTGCGGAATGCCGTCTTAGGGACATCGGATGCCCTAATCCTCAACTGATGGTAGCCAGATCTCAAGTCAATCTTTGAAAATACCTTGGCACCCTGAAGTTGATCGAACAAATCATCAATCCTCCGCAATGTATACTTACTCTTGATTGTAACCTTATTCAACTGCTGGTAATCAATGCAAATTATCATCGAACCATCCTTTTTCTTAACAAACAACACCAGCGCACCCCACGACGAAACACTGGGTCTAATAAAACCCTTCTCAAGCAAGTATTGTAACTGTTCCTTCAACTCTTTCAACTCAGGCGGGGCCATATAATACGACGGAAGAAATGGGCTGAGTGCCCGGAGCCAAATCAATACAAAAGTCAATATCCTTGTCGGGTGGCATACCCGGAAGGTCTGAAGGGAAAATATCAGGAAAATCACGAACAACGAGCACATAATCAATAGAAGGGACCTCAACACTAGAATCACGGACATATACCAAATAGGCCAAACACCGCTTCTCGACCATACGCCGGGCCTTCACATACGAAATAACATTGTGGGTAGAATGACCAGGAGTCCCTCTCCACTCTAAACGAGGCAAATCCGGTAAGGATAAGGTCACAGTCTTGGCATGACAGTCCAAGATAGTGTGATAAGGTGATAACCAGTCCATCCCCAATATAATGTCTAAATCGACCATGTCTAGAAACAACAAATCCACACGAGTCTCAATACCCCCAATCACAACTACACAAGAGCGATGAACTCGATCTACCACAATAGAATCACCCACCGGTGTAGACACATAAACATGAACACTCAATGAATCACTAGGAATGACCATATACGGTGCAAAAAAATATGACACATACGAGTAGATAGACCCTGAATTAAATTACACTGAAGCATCTCTATCACAAACCAGAATAGTACCTGTAATAACTGAATCTGAAGCCTCAGCCTTGGGCCTAGTTGGAAAGGCGTAACATTGGGGATGGGCCCCACCACCCTCAACTCCCACTTTGGGACGGTCTGCTGCTGGTTGGCCTCCATCTCTGGCGCCCTGAGCTCCACCTTTAGGACCTCTAACTCCACCTCTAGCACCTCTACCTCCGCCCCTAGCTGGCTGGGCGGGCTGTGGAACACCTGGTGCCTGTACCATAGCACGAGAACCCTAATGCTAAGAGCTACCCGGTGCTCAATGGCAAAACCTGGCAATGTAAGCCAGATCACCACAAGTGTAACAAGCCCTCGGCTGCTGAGACTGCTGGCCCAGCTGACCTAAATGACCACCTCGAAAACTCTGTAGTAGCAGTGCACTAATGGGAGCTGGTGGTGCACTGTAAGGCTGCTGATCAGAAAAATGCGTCTGAGAACCACGACCACTTGAAGTACCATGAATGACTTGGAGAGCTAACTGAAAGGGCCTAGGAGGATGGCCTCTACCATATGAATCTCTAACTCCAGACGAGGTACCACTGAATCTTCCTGAAAGATGAGGTCTCTTATCCGACCCATGACCACTTCCCTGTGACAGAACCATCTCGACTCTGCACGCCATATTGGTCGCCTCCTGAAAAGTAATCTCACTCCCGGCCTCCTTGGCTATCTAAAGACGAATCGGCTGGATAAGGACGTCAATAAACCTCCTGACCCTCTCTCTCTTGGTGGGAAGTATGCGAAGAGCATGGCGGGCTAAGTCGATGAACCTGGTCTCACACTAGGTAACCGTCATGGAACCTTGTTGGAGGCGCTCAAACTACCTCCGATAGGCCTCTTTCTAAGTAACGGGGAGAAACTTCTCCAGAAATAACACTGTAAACTACTCCCAAGTCAATGATGGAGATCTGGCTGGCCTAGCTAAGCAATAATCCCTCCACCAAGTCTTGGCGGATCCAGACAAGCGAAATGTAGCAAAATTGACTCCATTGGTCTCAACAATACCTGTGTTCCTGAGAACCTCGTGGAAACTATTTAGGTACTCCTAGGGATACTCAGTAGATGTACCACTAAAAGTAGAAGTGAAAAGCATGGCGAACCTATCCAGCCTCCAGAAAGCATCGGCAGACATGGCCGCTCCATCGCCGGTCTAAGCTACTACACCCGGCTGAGCTGCTCCAACTAGCTGAACCGCTGGAGTCTCAATCTGGGGAGCTACCTACTCCGGAGTGTGAGTAGAAGGAGTCCGAGCCCCTCCCCCAACCTGAGAGATGGTTGGTGCTACAAGAAGCAAGCCTGCTCGGGTGACGCTCTCCATGAGACCCACCAATCAGACCAAAGCATCTTGAAGAACTAGGGTAGCAATAAACCCCTCTGGGACACAAGTTGGGCCCACCGGAGCTGCTGGGGCCGTAACCTCCTCCTCAAAATCAAACTGAGGATCCGCCACTGTGCTGCTGCTCAAGCCTGAGCTCTGCCCCTACCTCGGCCTTTAGCACGGTCTCGACCTCGCCCTCTACCCCTCGTGGGAGCTGCTGCTGAGGGCTCGGGCTGCTGAGCGGTGGATGAGGAAGCGCGTAGTCTCGCCATCTTTGAAAGAACAGAGTAGAAATTCAATTAGTATTGAGAAACAAAACCTCACAACAAGAAAGAACAAATGTGAGGTTTTTCCTAACTCTGTAGTCTCTTAGGATAAATACAGACGTCTCCATACCGATCTCTCAGACTCTACTATGTTTGTCTATGAATTGTGAGACCCGTGTAACCAAGAGCTCTAATACCAACTTGTCAAGACCCGGATTTCACACCCTCGGGAGTCGTGATGGCTAATGAGAGCTAGGCAAGCCAAACCTTAACTACCTACTACCTTTTTATTAAATGGGTTAGTTGGCTGGCCTTGTCTTCAGGAGAGGCGTCATCACGACCAGATCGGGGTTTGGGTCGTGACTCCAAAACTTAACCACCTGATACCTTTTTCATATTGTTTCTTTTTAACAAACATAGGGCGGCAATATAATGAAAGCGGAATTTTAAGAAATAAAGCGGAAGTCAACAATTATATAACTTAAGGCTACATCTATTACAACTATTAAGATCTCCATACCCCAAAATCTGGTGTCACGGTGTCACAGACTATCTAAGATTTATAACAACCAAGGTCTGAAGGAAATATAATTTACTGTCTCTGAACGAAAGAAAATGAAATAGAAAAAGGGATAGAGGGGGATGCAAGGGCCTACGGACGCCTGCAGGTCTACCTTGGGTCTCCAGGTTGACCGAAGGAAGCCCTCCAACTATTGTCCGAAAGCTGCTCCTAGATCTGCACACAATACAGAGTGTAGCATCAGCACAACCGATCCCATGTGCTGGTAAGTACCTAGCCTAACCTCGGCGAAGTAGTGATGAGGCTAGGACCAGATTACCAAACAAATATTTGCAATTCAAATATATATATATACACACACACAGAGAAGAAAAGGGATACAGAAAATAACCAGTCAATGTGGGAGGAGGAAACATGCTGTGGGGGAGATAACAGTTCCTAATAGAAAGCATCAAGTAATGAAAGAAACAACATATTTAGAATCTCAACAAGAATCAGAAATCAACAATTTTCATGGCATCACCCTTCGTGCTTTTACTCTTGTTCTCACCAAAGAAATTTTATAACAAAAGTGTGCACGACATCACCCTTCATGCTTTTACTCTCGTTCTCACCAAATCAATCAAATAACGATGTGCACGGCATTACCCTTCGTGCTTTTACTCTCTTTCCTCACCGTATAATCAATGAAAATCGGTACGGAATGGTTCATCGTACGGCACAACATCAGCCTTTGTCCTTTGCACTCTTTTATCACAATAGCAAATAATGCACGACATCACCCTTCGTGCTTTAATACTCTTCCTCGCCCAAAAAATAATCCCAAACAAAGTGGCAAGGGATTAAAAAAATAATAGTAGAAATCCCAGTAAGGGAACACAATTAAACAATTAAATCCCGGCAAGGGAACACACCAATAATCTCAACATCCCAGCAAGGGAGATAATAAACAAAAGAACAAACATCCCGACAAGGGAACAATTTAATAACTCTTTCTCTTTCTTTCACTTTTACTTCATAACTCACTTACCACTTGATCCAATGCTCCAAAGGGTTCCATAAACTCATATACTTTCACAATTTGCAATGTAACTTGATCCAATGCTCCTTGACGTTCAAAGGTAACAATTCTTTTCACAAGCTTTTCACAACATATAGAAATCATCACCAAGGCATGAAAGATACAACGAAATCATGATATTCACAATATAAAGACTCACGGTCATGCTAGACACCAACGTATAGATACTCGTCACTATGCCTATACGTCGTACTCAAAAATTATAACATAGAAAATAGGACTCAACTCCTAATCCCTCAAGCTAAGGTTAGACCAAACACTTACCTCGAACTTCTACGGCCAACTCAAGCCTCAAACACTACTTTTCCTTTCAAATTCAGCTCCAACCCAATCAAATCTATACATAATTGACTTAATAACATCAACAAATTCTAAAAAATCCAATTCCAATGCTCAATTATAACTTTTCAACCATTCTTCCCAAATCGACCCCGAGCCCGCTTGGTCAAAACACGGGGTTCGGACTGAAATCAAATCACCCATTCACCCACAAGCCCGAATATATAATTTATTTTCAAATCTGACCCCAAAATGAGGTCTAAATCACAATTAATCAAAAAATACTAATTCTACCCAAATCCCTAATTTCTACCGTTAATTACATGTTTTAGGCTTAGAAATCTAATAGATGTTGATGAAAATAGAAGAAAACTAGTTAAAAAATACTTACCCCAAGAGATTATGGTGAAAGAATGCTTCAAATATTGCCTAAGAACTTTGAAGAAGAAAGAGTTTGTGAAATTTTTGTAAAATCCCGTAAGTGTTCTGCTTTGGATCTTGTAAAATCACTGGGCGAAAACACTCTTCGCGTTCGCGATAGGCTCACAATGTTCGCGATGAGTCAGGTCTAAAAACCTTCGCATTTGCGACACTGGGCTCGCATTCGCGAAGCTTTAACACCTCGAGCCCTCACGTTCGTGGGCCAGTGGCCGCATTCGCGTAGAATAAAAATGAGAACTCCCTCCCCATGCCCGTTGCCTTACGCGTTCGCGAGATCCCGTACGCGTTCGCGAGATCCCGTATGCGTTCGCGAAGGGTACTCCCCCCCTCAACTTCACGTTCGCTTCTTAGGTTTAGCGTTCGCGAAGAAGAAAAAATGGCACTTGGGATTTTTTCCTTACGCGTTCGCGAGTGGGACCACGCGAACGCGAAGAATAAATTCCTTTTGCACTGAACAGCAAAATCTGCAAATTTTTTTAAACTCAAAACTTCCAGAAACACCTCTGAAACACACCCAAGCCCTTAGGGCTCCTAACCAAACATACGTACTAACTCAACAACATCATACGAGCTTATCCGTGTGATCAAATTACCAAAATAACCTCAAAAATAATGAATCAAACCTCAAAATCAAGAATTTTTCTCAAACCTCTTCAAGTATCAAATTTAGCAATTCAAGTCCGAATCACATCAAACGACGTTCGTTTTTAACTAAATTTTATAAGAATGACTTAAACCATATATAAGACCTGTACCAGGTGACGGAATCAACATACGGGCCCGATACCATCGCCTTCTAATCAAATTCATTTCAAATTTCCTTAAATATTTTCAGAAAATAATTTTACTTAAAAATTCATTTCTCGGGCTTGGGACTTCAGAATTCGATTTCAAGCATACACCCAAATCCCATATTTTCCAACGAACCCTCCGGGACCGGCAATCATGTGTCCGGGTCTGTTTACCCAAAATATTGATTGAAGTCAGATTTAACTCATTTTATAACCAAATTTCATCATTTTTCATAGAATTTTATATTTAAGCTTTCCGGCTACGCGCTCGGATTGTGCATGCAAATCGAGGAGACCCTAAATGAGGTTTTCAAGGCCTCAAAGACACATAATTCAATTAAAACAAGTGATGACCCCTTTGGGTCGTCACATCATGATTAACCAATTTATAACTTCCAAAATCATATATATGACCATCCATCTACACCCAGCCAACAAAGTTCCATTAAAGAAACATCTTTCATTCTCTATAATAGTTGTGTAATCAAATTGGGAACTTATGGTTTTCAATCACCATATGAAGAGTTCCAATACTTATTCATACTCATATTTCCTTAATAAATTCATACATATATGTCTAAGGGTATAGGATTACCTTTCTGGCAGAAATCTTGCAAAACCTTCCTTTGAGAAAGATATTCTGTACAACATTTTATAATCAAACTGAAAATAAATTAATTAACTAAAGTAAATATTCTTTGCTTTCAGAGGCCTAACAATAGTAACCTTAACATATGTTCCATAGATTTCTTGAATTCTGTTGAATTTGCTTGACGGAATTCCCAACAGATTCGCACAACAGCTAACATTTCTCATAGCAAGTGTGGTTATATTTGCGAAATCTTGAGGTATTGAATCCAAACCAAGACAACATTCCAGAAACAATCATTCAAGGCATGGAAAGTGGTCGCAACTGGCTCTCCAATAACGAATCTTGAAACGTTCAAGTAGCAACAAGTTCAAGTAAGGAAACCCGTTATCAACTACTTCCCACTCGTTGCCTATACATGCATCATTTTCTAGTTTAAGAACCTCGAGTTTGGGCTGTTTACCAACAATGCTCAAATCCATCCATTGCAAAGACGTCCCACAAAAATCTAACTTCTTAAGTCTTTGCGAAAAAGCATCTGTACGAGGTAAAAGCAAATGTGGCAAAGCATCATCTGTAGGAAGAAGGGGCAGAAACGGACTCTCCGTCGAAAATTTCAGCCTCCTCAGAAGGTCTTGTGAAGTAGAGTTTGAAGGTGTAACTATTTCTGGAAAGCAAGAAGCATGTACATTTCGATAAGCAAGACAAAATTCCAATTCCTCGAGGTGATCTAAGCAACAAAAATGATAGAGGTCTTTACAACTACTGAAGTCTTATCCGATGCAATGTATTTGCAACTTTTTTAAATTAAGAAAGAAGAGAGATCCATTACAATACCATGGAGTACATCCATACAGATTCCACAAATTTTTCAAAACCAAACTTTTCTCTGTTGGCTCGAGATACACCAAGTAATTCCAGTCCAAATAGAGGAGCCTCAATTGTGGCATTGCCAAAATTTCCGATGGTAATATCAAAGGATATATCCATCCCCTTCACCAATCCTCGGATAGTATAAAAGTTTTCAGATGGCATAGGCTTGGAGATAGAGTCAAAGTAAGTATCTCAAGTGAATTAAATCAAGTATGTCACTGGGAAAACGATCACGTCTCATTAAAGCAAGATCTACCACTCTTACTAGCTTGAAATGCAATAACTCTGGGAACCAATTTCCACTGAAACAGATAATAGAACGGATCTCAATATCAGGATACTTAGCCAATTTTTTCTCAATCATACCGATCTCATTAATTGGATACTTAACATATTGGACACTGATCCGACTTCGACTAATAGAGGAAAAATGCATGGATTGTAGACATGAAGTTTGACCATTCTTACGTATGAGAACATTCGCAAAATTCATGATTCAAGCTTCTCTCAAGCAGAGGTCACGGATCACACCATGCATCCAACGACTCTCGATTTATCCATCAAAATTTAAATTGTGTATGCAAATTAAACTTCTATCTATAAGTTATTTCAGACATTTTTTTTGTCACTTCTTCTATACTTTTCATCTCTTCTACCTTTAGGAATCCCTCACTTGCCCATAATTCCATAAGTTTATCTACAAAAATCTGTTCATCCTCCGGGAAAATTTCAAAATACAGAAAATACGGTTTTAGGTGATGAGGCAAGTGATGGTAACTCAATGAAAGCACCGTCATGCATGGGACATCAATATCTGTGCTTACCACTGAACTTACATTCTCGGCAACACTTTGCCACTCATCCAATGTTTTACCCATTTTGGAGAGAAGTCCAGCAATCACGGTAATTGCTACTTTTACTTTCTCTTTATTCGATACTATTTTCTAATTAGCCCGTTTAAAAAGTAATTTCCTATAAAAAAATTTAATTGGGAAGCATTTATTGCCACACAAATATTATGATTTATTTAACATGACATATCTCAAAAGTCTTTATTTCAATATTAAAATTTATGTCAAGTCAAACTATGACAAATAAATTGAAACGGAGGGAATAATACTAGTATATGTAAATCTTCTTATACATGCCTTTTTTCTTGGGGAAAGTAAGAATTCGAGTGGCGGGCTCCAAATCGCTTAAAATTTTGTGGACCCATCACAAATGACCTAATGAACAATAGTGATTGCTTCACCATGCACATTCCCTTTTTTTGTGTTTTAGGGCCATAACACAGGAATTCAAGTCGATTTCTATTTTGTGTTAATATCCACGTCATCTTCATGAATATAAGCTCTGAATCGCCTAAAACATTTCTTGGGCCCATCATAAACGGCCTAATGAATCATAGTCATTGCTTCTCCATGGCCGTTCCTCGTTCTACGGCATTTTAGGGCTATAAAATAGGAATACAGGACGATTTTTATTTTTTCGTGCGCTAATATCCATGCCACCTTCATGAAATCTTTCGACGGGCTCCGAATCGCCTACATTTTGTGGCCCATCAGAGACAACCTAATAAATAAATATCATTGCTTCGCCATGAAAGTTACTCATTTTTAGCATTTTAGTACCATAAAATAGGAATTCAAGACAATTTTCTATTTTTCTTGTGCTAATCTCCACGCTATCTGCATGAATTTGGGCGATGGACTCTAAATCACATAAAATTTTGTGGACCCATCAGAAATGATATAATGAACAATAGCCATTGCTTCGCCATGTCCATTCCCTTCTTCTTTTTTTTTTTTTTGCATTTTGAGCCATAAGACATGAATTCAGCACGATTTAAAAAATAATTGTGTGCTATTGTCCACGCCATCTTCATGAACTCGCGTAGCGGGCTTCGAATCACCTAAAATTTTGTAGGACTATTAGAAATGAAATAATAAACAATAGTCATTATTTTGCCATGACTGTTCCTTATTTTTTGGCATTTTAGGATCATAAAATAAGAATTCAAGACGGTTTTTATTTTTCGTGTTAATATCTGTGCCATTTTCATAAATTCGGGCGACGGGCTACGAGTCGCATGAAAGTTTCTGGGCCAATCAGAAATGATATAATGAACAATTATCATTTCTTTGCCATGACCGTTCCTTATTTTCTGGTATTTTAAGGCCATAAAATCGGAATTCAGGAGGATTTCCAATTTAGCGTGTGCAAATATCCATGCCAATTTTAAGTATTCGAGTGACGGTCTCCGAATCGTAGAAAATTCTATGGGCCCATAAAAATGACCGAATGAACAATAGTCATTACTTCTCCATGACCGTTTATTATTTTTTGGCGTTTTAGGGCCATAAAATTGAAATACTGGATCATACCCAATTTTTTGCCCGAATTCATGCAGATGCTATGAACTATGCACATAAAAATTTGAAAATCTTCCCGAATTCCTATTTTATGGTCTAAAAACATAAAAATTGAGGAACGTCCATGGAGAAGCAATAATACTGTTCATTTGTGTGATGACCCGACCAATCGTCTCATGCGTTACCGCTCTGTTTCCCCTATTTCTACTTCTTTATGCTTCATTATCCGTGTTTTATGTGGTCAAATTGATTTGTTTGCATTTCAAGTGGATTTGATTAGAAATGAGACACATAGTCTCCTTTAAGAAGGTTTAAGTTGGAAAAGTCAATCGGATGTTGACTTATGAGTTACAGGGTTCGGATGTGAATTTCGATGATTTGATCAGCTTCGGGAGGTGATTTATGACTTAGGAGTGTGATCGGAATTGGTCTTGGAGTTCCGGTGTAGAATTAGGCTTGAATTGGCAAAATTAGTATTTTGGCGATTTCCGGTTGGTAAGTGAGATTTTGATCCGAGGGTTGGAATGGAATTTCGAGCGTTTTTGTAGCTTCGTTATGGCATTTGGGATGTGTGTGCAAAATTGCAGGTCATTCGGACGTGGTTTGGTTAGGTTTTGATCGAGAGCGTATTTCGAAAGTTTTTAGGAACTTAGGCTTGAATTTGATGTGAATTGATGGATTTTGTGTTGTTTGAGGTATTTTGATGATTGAGACAAGTTTTAATGAGGTTTTAGGATGTGTTGGTACTTTTGGTTGAGGTCCCGGGGTCCTTGGGTGAGTTTCAGATGGTCAATCAGACCATTTTCTATGTTGCGAAGTTGCAGAAATCTCAACAACTGTTGCAGATGATTTTAGCCTTCGCGATCGCGTGAGGTCCATTGCGATTGAGTAGAAGAATTTTGGGGGTGGTCTGAGTTTTGACTTCGCGTTCGCATTAGAGGTCTCACGTTAGCTGAAGGCTTGAGGCTGGTGCTCCGCGTTCGCGTAGGTATGAGGGTCCAAAGCATCGCGTTCGCGGGGAGAGTTTCGCGTTCACGTAGAGTGTTTTTGAGGTTTTGGAATTTTTCCCTTCGTGATCACGAGGCTTGGGTCACGATTGCGATGAAGGAATTTTAGAACTGGGCAGTGAGTTTATAAAACATTTCATCCGCAATTTTGAGCCATTATTCCTCCATATCTAAGAATTTTGAGAGCTCTTTGAGGAAAATTGAAAAGGAATTCAAGGAGAATTGATTGGAGGTAAGATTTATGAACCTAAAACGTGATTCTATTGTGAAATTAACCTAGAAATTCATGGAACCTAAGCTAAAAATAGAAGAACTAGGGCTTGGGATTTTGACCTTTTGAATTGGGATTTGAAGGACAATTTAAGGTCGGATTTGAGTACTTTTGATATGTATGAACTTGTGGAAGGATAAGGAACCCGTTGATGTGAAAATTTATAAGTTTTGAGAAGTGGGCCCGGGGCTCGGGTTTTGCTAATTTCGGGATTTTTGATATTTTTCAATTTGTTTTTGCTTGGGTTTTGTTTCCTTAGCATATTGTGACGTATTTGTTCTGATTTTGGATAGATTCGACGCACGTGGAGGACGATTCGAGGGGAAAAGGCGTCGCGAGCTAGGGTTGTAGCTGGTTCGAGGTAAGTAATGATTGTAAATGATGTCCTGAGGGTTTGAAATCCCGAATTGCACATGGTAGTGCTATATTAAGGTGAGACACGCTGGATGATGAGCGTGGGGTCTTTTACTACTGGGGATTGAGACTTGGTCCGTCCTGATTGATGATTTTACCACGTTTTTGACTGAAACTTATTTGTTATCATCATGATTTGGGCTAATTGCCTAATTTGGGCTTCGTGCCAACTATTTGAACCCTTCGGGGATTTTGACTGATTCTCCTCACTTTACTTGTTAAAAATCATATCCTCAGTCATGTTTCTATCTATTTTAAACGATTTGAGCCAGTTTTATCATTCTATTCCTAAATGAGAAGAATGTGCGGGTTGAGATCCCTATCTTTTATTATTATGCCCAAGAGGCTGTGAGGTTAATGACTAAGAGGGGTTGAGAACCCAATGGTGAGGATATTATATATGTTATGGATCGGGTTGCACGTCGCAGCAATACTTATGTGGATCGGGTTGCGCACCACATCAATATAAAGCTTAGGTTTTAGGAGCCCTTCCAGAGTCTGCACACCCCCAGTGAGCGCAGTGGACTATCTATATGGATCGGGTTGTACACCGCAGCGATGTACGGATCCGGTTGCATGCCGTAGCGGTTATTCTGATTTCTCTT